>VZTX01021311.1:10918-49462 GCA_013400915.1 Pardalotus punctatus | reverse complement strand
AAGATTCCTTGAAAGTTGATAATTTTTGATTTTTTTTTATTTTTTTTTTTTTTTTTTTTTGTTTTCAGCAAAACTTCCAAGGCTTTGCCACCTTCTTCCACTGAATTAATTTCTCAGTTTATGGGATTTTAAAGTTATTATTGTTTTTTAACACTATGAATTCACTGGGAAGGTACCAACCACGAATTACTTTCATTTTGCAGAGCGATCGAGTTCCAGCCCTGGCTCAGGGTCGCGTGTTTTCCCAATGTTTTACCCCAAGGAGAACAGCTTGGCTTTGGAAGAGCTGCACTGGGAACGCTTCACAAAGATGTAAGAGCCGGGAGAAAAATACAATGTGGAAAAAGGAAAATCAAGTTATTGGAAGTTTTTTTTTTTTCTGTTTTTTTTTTTGTTTGTTTGGCTCGGGGATTTTTCACCCCCTGGAAGCAGATCCATCATTCTGCTGGGGCAATGTAATGTTTCTGAGCCTGAAATTCCTGTCACGATGCAGCAGAAATCCTACCCCGTGGTGTCAGAAGGAGAGTTGGATAGTGTCTGTTGGAAACACACTGATAATATGGAATTACCTCCCTGGAAAATGCTGATTTAAGAGTGCAGCAGTATTCCAACAGCAGAAAGGAAAACTGATAAGCTCCTTGGTGTAAGGTGTTGATCCGTCCCAACACAGGAGTTTATCCCCTCTGCTAATTGCACCCTCATGTCAGCTCTGCCTAATTTCAATATGAGCCAGGCTTATGTTTAACCATGTGCTTTGTCCCTTCCCTGGCCTGCTGAAGTGGGATTAAACGCTGCAAATCTGCCTGTTGGATGTGCAAAAATCAGTGCGAGGGCTTCTTCCAGCTGGGAAATTCTGCCTTGTCCTGCTGCATCACTCAAGGTGCCTAAATACAGCGGTGGCTCGGGGTGGGTTGGTGTGCACCTCCACAGGAGGAGAAGATTATGGGATGGGGTGAATAAATGCAGTACTGGAAGTGTCTGTGCTGTTTCAAACAGCACCGGGAGAGAGGTGCTCTCAGCAGGAGGTGTGCGAGCCAAAAACCTTGGGAACCGCGGGTCCGGATTCCAGGTACCTGAACAGCAGGAGAGTTTGATGCCGGTTGAAAAGCAGGTCTGGGATTAACTCCCTGGCTGGGCCCGGTGCTATAACCTCCAATAATGGCTGTTCCAGTTCACAGAACTTTATTTTCCCCCGGAGAGCCGCGGGCCGGGGAAGCCTCTCCCGCACACTCCGGCAGGATGCGAGCGGCTCAGCGCTGTGGGGATCGGCGTCGGGCTCCCTTCTGAGGAGGCCATTGAGCCAAATGCCCTCTCTGGGGTATCTGGGGCAATCCCAGCTGAATCCATGAGTTGGGAAATGGGGTGTGGATAAGCCTTGTCTGCGAGTGGGACTTGTTTCTGGAAGGGGAAGAGAGAGGGAAACCCACCGGGCACGGGAGCACTTTGGAAAGGCTGCAAGAAAAGGCCACCAGGCTGATGGCATTTCACAATTGACAATAATTCCTAATCTCCATATAGGCAGTTTTATTATTCCCTCTTTTCCTATCCCAGAGCTCCAGGAGACAGGGAGTCGGACCTGAGCACACCCCAAATAGCCCAAACCTGGGATCACCCTTCCCATCGCTCCATTTCCATCTGTGTGCGGCTGTGTCTGATGGGAACTGCCTGATTATTTTTGGAAAGGGCTTTTGGAGGAGATGGCTTAGCCATCCCTGGGGCTGGGATCAGAGAAAGAGGCATCTCGCCGCGGCGCAGGCGGCTCCCGAGATGAGAGCAGGATGCAGAGGGAATGGTGTGCTGCTTCCTGAGGGGGTTCAGGCTCGGTGGATGTTCTGCCTGGAGGCTTTTTGTGCCAGCTCATGTCATCTTGGCTCCCTCAGGGAAGTACTTCCCTGATATTTCAGAGCATTCAGGCACTGCGGATGGGGGCATTGTAAGGGTAAATTATAGTTCAGGCTCTTTCTCTGTACAAGGTGTATAAACAGCACATGGAAAAATGCATAAAATGGCTTCAGGAGGATAAAACATAAGGATTTGGGGAGAAGAGGCATAAAACATAATCTAAGTGCGGGGATCGATAGCTGTGCATGCCCTTTATACGCAGCTTTTGTAGCAGATGTTTCTGTTCACGCTGTTCCCCGAGGTGATGATCCGCTTTCCCGGGGCTGAGCTGGAGCAGGGATGCTGGCAGGAGTCATCCTCTGCTTTTGGAAGGCGAGATTTTAACCCTGGACCACGAGAGGGCAGTGCCTGCAGCTGGATTTCCCCTCGGCTCAAACACCCTCCTGCTAACAGGCTTGGACTGGGAATCCAAAACAACATTATCTGCTTTTATTCCTGTCCTCCTCTCTTGGCAAGGAATTATTTTTGAGATCGGAATCGCTTTGGCGCTGGAGTTCCCCTGCTCAGATGCACTCGGACTCGAGCAAACAGACTGGGTGGGAGTCATCTAAAATTAGACAGCGTGGTGGTAATTACACTCTGTTCCCACAAAAGGAGCTGATGTGGCTTGGAAGGCTCTTCCCAAGGGCAGGGTTTGCTGGTTTCCATCGCACCTGCGGGTAGGTTCAGGGCACACCATGCTGGTGGCACCCTCCAGGTGAGGGATTTTGGACATGAGAGGTACAGAGAAACTTCATTCTTCCCTGCAACGGAAAGGAAGTGATGGAAAGAGTACCCAGGAGCTCCTTTGTTAGCTGCAATTTTCCCAAATATTCCCATTACATTCCTTCCCTGTGAGGGTGGGCAGGCCCTGGCCCAGGGTGCCCAGAGAAGCTGCGGCTGCCCCTGGATCCCTGGAAGTGTCCAAGGGACACCTTCCATTAGACCAGGTGAAGTAAAGACTTTTGTTGTGGGTCTGTGGAAAAAAAAAACAAAACAAAACAAGAAAAAAATAGAAGCAAAAAACCAAATTATCCTTTCACCACCAAATTGTCCCTGAAACTACCAACGCCTTCTGAAAAGAGCAGCTCACAGTGGGGATGTGATCCCTTTTGTCCCAGGGTTTCCAAGTTGATGGAGAACTGCAGACTATTGTTCCAGAAAGGGTCAGTAGTTTACTTTTGGAAGGTGTAACGAATAATTCTCACTTTTCTTGGCAGGGAGAGCGGTGGGCTGGAAACAGGGGCTGTGTTTGGAATGAGCAATTCTCCTGCTGCTCTTGGGCCCCTGAGCTGCTCCTCAGGGCTTGGAATATGAGGGGACCATTCTTCAGCACCTCCTCGCACCCTTCCCTGGGAGGTCTGGCCGTGGAATTGCTGGTGAGAGGGTCCTGCTGCTTTGTGAGATGATGAGGAAAAGCAGAGCTGCAGAGGAAGCAGGGCTGAGGAAGACCAGGAAAGTGGAGCCTGACCCTCGAACCAGGTTGGTCGTTGTGATTCCCTGTTTGGGAATGTGCCTACGGACTGAGGAGCCTTGGGTAGGTCGTCACAAAGTCATCTTGGAGTTTTGATCTGTGATGAATGGTCTGCTGTACAACCAGGCTGTGTGTGTATGTATCAAAAATTTATGTAATTTATTCCTGGAATAAGATTTCAGGGTTCAGGAGCTGAAGAAACAGAAAAATGTGTGTAACTATCAGCTCTCTGTCAGAGAATCTCCCTGTGCTGCCAGTCAAGCCTGAACAAAACAAGTCTGTGAGCCAGGGAATGAGCCAGAGCTGGCAGGAGAGAGCAGAGGTGGGCATGGAGCACGTCCACAAAATCCACACCCAGCAGCTCCCCTGGGCTGGCACAGAGCGCAAATGCCCTGCACAGAAATCATTTCCCCCTCTCCTTTCTGCCTTGAAGTCCACTTCCAGGAGCTGAAGTTGAGTCAGAAAAAGGCAGGGTTGTTCAGGAACAGCACAGATCAAATGTGGCTCCACTGAAGGTGGTGGAACGACTCCGGTGTCAGTCAGGAGAAACAGCTTCATCACTTTTAGTGGGGCAATAAATGTATTGACTCCTACTCATTGATTCAAGAGCCCGAGATCAGGGTTTTAGCTCCCGAAAGGAACATTTTATTCCTGGTTTTGACCTCCACCCAAACCCCAATCCTTACGTATCCTGCTGCAGGATTTAGTTGCTGCAGTTTTCCAAGCTCGGAGTCATCACTGAATTCCAGCAGCCTGTTCCTCAAAGTCCTGCCTCGTGTGACAATTCCTTGACAGCAGCAGGGGTAGGTGGCAGTGACTCCACAGGAGCCCGCAGATCCCAGGCCAAGCTGGCCAATCCCATAGGAGTTCCATGGTGGTGCTGGAGGAACTGGGCCATGGGAAGCTCAGCAGATGCCTCTGCCTGTCCTGGCAGCGCTGTTTGAGCGTGGAGCCCCAGCAATGGCTGTTTGCACCTCAGGACGACTTCAGCTTCCTCCTCCTTCCCCAGCTGGAGGCACCACATGGAGGAAAAGTTGTCCCAGGACAGCTCTTCCTGCTCTGTCATCCCAGCGCTTTTGATACCGATGGCATCTCCAGGTGAGCTGTCCATCCTAACAATCCTGAGCCTGAGAGATCCCCGAAATCACCTTCCTATGGGTGTGCTTTCCTGCTGCTCCTGCGCTCATCCAGCTTGCTTCCAAAGACGTTATCCAGGATTTCTAGGCTGGAGCAAAAGGCGAAGAAAGAGGTTTCTGCTTGTAACCTGGTGTCTGCAGCAAAAGTCTCAGGACATGGCATTGTTGTCCTGTGGCCAGCACAGAGCTTTGCTGCAGGGTGGAGAAAAGCAAGGCAGACTGTAGTTGCAGTGTTTTAGGATTTTCTTTCTCTCTCATGGAGAATACAGATAAACTGTACTTTCTTAATCTCTGTGTTTAGTGTTAGAGGTGTACGAGCCATAACCAATAGGTCTTTGGGGGTGGATTGTCTTTGGCCAATAGACAATTGTTTATTACTGTGTATAAAAAGAACTTCTTGTAAATAAAACCTTCTTCTTCACCATCTTGGAGCCTGTCTGCCTGACCTCTCTACCTGCTTCCACAAATCCCACCAACAACAGAAAAGCAAACCATAGCAGACGTTCAGGTCTTTGAAATTAGGGATGTCTGGAGAGAGGGATTCTGGGTGTCCCAAATGGGCTTGGGGTGCAGGACTTCTTAGCCCTGGTTGGAGGTGATTCCAGCCATGACAACACCGGACAGGCATTTTTTGTACCCTGATGACTGTGGGGTGTGAGCTGAGAGCTCTGGCTGAGAGCAGCTTGGAGGGATGAATCCCAGATCCCTGCTGCCATCAGTGGGACCTTGGACAGATAAACCTTGGAAAGCCCTGTTGGGATTATTTGGATGTTGTTTGGAGCACTGAGATGGGTGTGGAGCTCTCAGGCCTGGCTCTGGTCCCACTGAGCCCTGATCTCAGCTGCAGAGCTTCAGGGTGAGCACCTGGATGGTTTCCTGTCCTTTAGGATGCACTTGGACATCCTGGACCAAGCCTTAAGACATCTCTGAGCACCCATTTTTGATAATCTGTGACACTTTAGTGACATGGAGGACCAGCATTTCCAGAGTAGAGCAATAGGTAAAAGTAGAAAAATGCATTTTCAGGCTGTTTTTTTTTTAAGATTTTCACCATTTCAGGTGCTGCATCCTGTAAAACTTCATCCAATTGTCTTAAGTGGGTGAAGAAGTAAAAAGAGAGCCAAAAGTTTAAATGTTTTATTCTAAATTGACTGAAATACATTGTTGCACCTAAGATGAAAACCCCCTTTTTTTTTGCCAGAAAAATTGAAAAGGTAAAGGAGCTCTTCGCAGTTTCCTCCTCCAAGCCCCCTCTTCATCTTAATTTTTCCCAAAACGATCAACCAGAGCAAAATCTCAGTTCCTGACATGGCACTGCTTTGTGGGAACGAGGGGTCTGAGATGAATTAATGAGAATGATAAATCATAAATGCGTTTTCTTTTCTTTAGCCCAAACATCCTTCCTGCTACAAAATGCCATGATAAAGAACATTAAGGCAGAATGGTTTCAGATTGAGGGAGGCCCTGGCCCAGGGTGCCCAGAGCAGCTGGGGCTGCCCCTGGATCCCTGGAAGTGTCCAAGGCCAGGTTGGACAGGGCTTGGAGCAACCTGGGACAGTGGAAGGTGTCCCTGCCCATGGCAGGGGTGGGACTGGCTCGGCTTTAAATTCCTTCCAACCCAATCCATTCTGATATTCTGTGAAGACATGAGAAATCTTGGATATATAAAGAGCCATCTGTCACCTCCTGCACTTTCATGGTCTCTGTGCTCTAAATCACTTTTACAATCACCACCCTGGACATCTAAAGCCAAGCAAGAGATTTCCACAAGTGTGGCTTAGTTTTTTTTCTCATGTTCTTTTTTCTCATGTTCTTTTTTCTCACGTTGGAAATATGATTTGGACATAATCCTCATTTAGTGGGAGAGAAAACAGTGCTGTGATTGTTTTTAATGTTTTGTTATTCACGAGTGAGAGCAGGTCTATCAACAGTGAGAAACTGGAAAAAAGAGAAGCGGAAGGCCCTGACCGGCGATGAATCAACAGAGAAAGGGGCTGGAGATGCGGTGAGAAAGTGATCTGGGACAATAAATGAGGTTGTTAATGCTGTGTTTTCACCCACAGTGCTGGGAATTGAGCAGCTGGTACCCAGCAATCCAGCCCTCAGGTGTTGCTGCCTTTCCTTAATCCCACTTCACCCAGGACAGGCGGGCTGTCAGATCTGCACAAGGGAGAAAGGAAAACACAGCCATTTAAACATTTCAATTCACCTTTGGCAAATCAATTCTCCAGCCTGTCCAGAAGAGGAGCCTCATTCATTTGGATCTTTCCAAGAGGAGCTCTTCAGGACTGGAAGTCTGGCAAAAGGGGGATCCCAACGAGAAACATTTGCATGGTTTAAAATCTGTTAAAAATGGGGGAAGCTGGCACTAAAAGAAATGTTTTCGGTAGTCCAAGGGAGTTATGATCAGTGGTGTATCTGGAGTCATTTTCCCCATCATGTAGGAAATGGAAATGAATAGGAAAGGAGAAAAAAACTCAATTAATTTTTCCTTTCAAGTGAAGGAATTGCTTTTCCTCTGCAGGCTTCTGTCCCTTTGGCACTTCCCTGTGACATGAAAGAGGAATATTTATATTCACTGACTTCTCTCTCTTCTCTACTTGTGCTGCACTTTTTGAAGGCTCGTTTTGAAGGCCCCTTTCCAAGATCCAAAGGAATTTATACAGCAAAGGAACAGAGTTGGAGAGGGGATTAATTAACTTAAAATGCAAAGTACGGAGAACTACTGAGCCCCCCCACCCCCCTGCTCCTCCATGCTCTAAGCAGCACAAAAACTGTTGCTTTCTGAGATTGAAGCCCTGTGTTGGGTGTTTTGGGCAATTTCCCATCTTCACCACACAGTGGCCTGATGAAAAGTATATTCAGGAGCAAGAAAGGCCTAAATTCATCCCATCTAAGTCAGGGATTAAGTACAAACCAAATAGAAAACAGAATAGCAGTCCTTCACTTAAAAATAGAAATAATTATATTAGATTATAAATTGCAAATAGACATTTACTTCCCTGTATTTTGAAAATAGCTTGGAATTTGAGTGCTCTGTCTTGTGTATCCCAGTTCAGGTGTTGAAGTGTAACCTCTGGGAAACTCTGGGTCACTGGAGCATCTGTATTTTAAGAAATTAAATGCTGTTTGTGTCCAAAACCAGACATTTTTCTCGGCCAAGTATGAGCTAAAGCAAACTTCTGAAGAAAATGGGGAAAATCTCTACGGGTGAGAAGAACAATTTTGCATAGAATTGGGAAAAAAAGTCTAAAAATATATTCTGAGCACAAAAATCTTTCATCTTTGTAAAAGGAACCATTTCCTTAGTAAGTTGGGTGGGTTTTTTTGATTTTTTTTTTTTGGGGGGGGGTTGTTTATTCAATTTGTTAAAGAAAAAGATCCTCCTTTAAAAGAAAGTTAGAGAAGAGGGTGAATTTTTTTTTTTTTCCTGCTGTGACTTGATTTAGATTTCCTCTTTTTGAAGGTCATGTCTGTGCTGTTTTACAGCTATTTGGATGTGACCGGTGGCTGCTCCAAGGAAACTTGGAGATCCCAATCATTGCTATTCTCCCCCAAAACACCGCCCACCCCTCGCTCACCGCTCGTATTCCAGGTGGCCCGCTGGGGGCTTTGGAAGCCGCTCCTCAGGCACCGCTCCACGTAGGACCTGGGGTCGCAGCCGGAGAGGAGGATGTCCCCGAGGAGGGCGATGTAGGCGATGGCCAGGCGCAGCGTGTCGATCTTGGACAGGCGCTTCTCGTAGGGGAAGGTGGGCACGTGGCAGCGGAGCTGCTCGAAGGCCGAGTTGATGCTCAGCATCCTCCTCCTCTCGCGGAGGTTGGCGGCGCGGCGCTGCCGGGGCTGCGCGGGGGATCCCGCTGGACCAGGGGACTTGTCCGGCTCAGCACCCCCTGGCCCCGGCCAGGAGGGCTCTGCCAGGCACTCCAGGAGGAAGTTTTCCAGCTGGCTGTCAGGATCTGTCGGCTCCCAGAGGAGAAATTCTGGAGTGGGGTCTCCCTGCTCAAAGCTGTAGCAAAGTTCCTCCATGGCCTGGCCCACCCAGCTCAAGGAATACTCACAACTTCAGGTTAATCTTGTTTATCAAGGAAGGGAGACTCTAATTTCATTAACAGCCCCCATCAAATGTGGGCAGAGAGTGCTGGTTGTGTTCTTGAGGAAGATTATGGCAAAGTTTTCCACGGTTGCAAATCCAAGTGGGGTTCGGGTTTTAAATAGGTCTTGTCTTCTCAGCAGGAAATACTTCACGGCTCCTCTTCTCCTCTCAAAACTAATTAGTACACGTGCTTCCCTTTTTATTAGCTGCCCATTACAAAGCAATATGAATGAATCTAAGACAGAATGAGATTTCTATTGAGTTTCTCCTAGAAAATCCATTGAAGCAGTTATCTAGCCCTTCCACAAGTCCAGTCACTCCAGCTGCTATTTAGAGGAGGTCCACAGAGGGGTTTTTTTTGGTGAGGAGTGGTCGGAGGAAGGAACAAAATAGTCTTTTATCTTTTTGGTGAAGTGTTAATAGTCCCACAGTCTCCCAGGGCCAGACAAACAAAATGCTATTATATTGCTGTCACAAACACACGATCCTGTGTTTGACAGCATGAGCCCGTGGCATCTTCTGCTCTTCTGGAGAGGGAAGGTGTGGGATGCGCTGCTGTGCAGAACTGGGACACAGAGGGCCAGTGAACCAACACCACCTCCTCTGGTTGCTGCGTTTCCCATTCCCACTCCAGTGACACATTTGCTCTGTGGTTATTCCATGCCCTGTCTCTGACCAAGAAACAACAGCAGCTGGAAAACCACCCTGGGTGCAGTCCCAGAGTGGTAGAGCAGGTGGGCCACACCTTTGGAAGAGCTGGAAACTGGGAGAGCAGCAGATATCCAGCATCTCGGGGATGGGGTGGAAGCTGTTAAGCACCACCAGAGCTTAATAATGTGTATGCTTCATTCCCTTTTATTTCCACCATGCTTAAGCCAATGCTGAAATTAATTCAGAAATATTTTAAGTGATATTTTAAGGGCTGAAGTGAATGGAAAGGAATCCTGTTTAAAGTTAGAGCAAGCCTAAGTGCTTTTCCTGAAACATGTCATAAAGAACTTTTATAAAGATACTCAATCATGTGCTTAACTTTGTGCACAGACTCCCATCCTGCTGCTGTGTGAAGTTTCAAGAGACAGCTGTGAGGTCTGTGAGCCACAGGCAGCTTTCTGACAGGGCAAAGCTCAACAGCTTCAGGTAAAGAGCCAGAGAGCAGAAAATTACCTGTATTTTCCATGGATCCCAAGGGATTCTCAGGTTCTCCATCTGACAGCGTCTTAGGGTGAAGTCCTGGCAGCTTTGCCCTGGAAAAAGAGGGATTGACTTTAGGATAAAGCACAGACTATTGAGGTCTCTTCTTAGCAACCTGGCATTTTCCCTTGTGGCAGTTCTACCTGCCCCTTGAGTTTAAGGCAGCAGAAAACAGGCTGCAGGAAAGGTTTTTGTGAGGATTAATTGTGAGAAGGCGGCAGTTTACACAACATAAGGACTGCCGTGCTTCTCCTTGTTGTGCAAATTCAGCAGGAAACCCATCAACTGTAAATCTGCTTAAGAAAGGAAAATGCCAAGTGTGAGGATCGCAGAATCGTTAAGGCTGGACAATAGAGGACAAATGGCTGTTAAATAACTACAGTTCCTCTTGCCTCCCCTGGTCAGCTCAGGGCATGAATTTGGTACTGTTTTTGCACAAAGTAAATAATTTTGTTACGAGAGCAAAGTTTTGGTGTAGTGAAAGTTCGCAGTCACTGGCAGCTGAATCCAACAAGGAACAGGGAAGGAAGGGATGGATGCAGGAATGGCCACAGTCAGAGGTGGCAGAGCTGAAGCTTGAACTTGGACTGGTCAATGTGGAGTTCATGCTGCAATGATTTCTTTGATGAAATCGTTAAGGCTGGAGAAGACCTTTAAGTTCATCAAGTCCAGCTGTATTTCCAAGTGTCCTGTCCAAGCAACGCTCCCAAAAGGAACCACTCACTCCAGGTTCCCTTCCAGACGCTTCTCCAGCTCCCCAGTCACTGTGGAGCTGAGCACTTGGTGATGCTCATTTGGCACAAGCAGGAGACATTTGAAAACACCAACACGGGAAGAGAACAGCAGCTCTGCTCCTGAAAAGTGCTCTGGAGGAGAAAATTGTCCGCTGGGAAAACCAGGCAGGACCAGGAGGCTCAGCAAATAACTCGGTGAGTTTTGTGTGCTGGGTTCCCGTCTCTCAGCAGATGCTTCTCCAGCGCTCCACGTTCGCTCCCAGATCCATCACTGCTAGCAGTGTTGCCTGGGGATATGTCTGGCTCCACAGATGTGGAGCAGATGTTCCAGCAAGCCTACTTTTAGCATGTTCAAGGGGAATTTGGCTGTCTTGGTGAGACTCTGGACAAAGCAGGAGGGGGTTGTTTAGGGGAAGAAAGAGAGAAAACAAGAAAAGGTTTCCCCTTGGGCAGTCAGCTATGAAAGACGTCGGGTCTCTGAGAAGACGAGGTTCCCATCCCTCACATGAGCAACCCTCACCACAACTCCACACCTGCTGCACTTCCAGGGTTTCTGCAGCTCTGCTCATCAGACAGGGAGGGAATGTGCACCTAATTGGGCTCATTTTTCACCTGTCTGGAAGTTGTTGGTGATGGAATGTCCAAAAGGGACTGAGGGAGCAGGGGTACCGCCCTGAGCAGAGGGGCTGTCGATTATTATTGTTGTGTTATTGTTGCTATCTTTTCAAGAGCTGCTCAGCTGCTGTTTTCTCCCAAACCCCCTCAGATCCGGTGGGATCCAGAAATAACATTTGACTGCTGGTCACTTTTAATCAATAGGGTCTGATGAAAGCAAATTCTAGAGTCAGAAACTCTGCCCTGGGTTTATGTCTGTGGTAGGTGATGGAGCCATTGTTTGGGTTTGGATTTTCCAGGTCTGGATATCCATATCTGCCTTTAAAAATTTTACTATTTGTGCTGGGAATGCCTTCCTCAGCCTTGTCCCCCTTCTTCTGCCATCTATGCAAATCCGCCCACAGCAAACTCTGTGATTTAATGGAATTTTGGGTACAAACCTGTTTTCAGGGAGTATTTCCACTGCAGGTTTTCTTTTATACTTTACAGTGCCTTAGAAAATGAAAGCTGTTACCCAGAACCTGGATCTCGAAGCTAAATGGGTCACCTGAGATTATTTTGCAAGTAGATTTTTCTCTCCCCTTCTTGTCCCATTTGCCTTATTTCAGACTCCGCTTGGGGAACCTTCCTGATGACATTGGAAAACCTCTCCATTCTGACCAAAATAATAATAATTATTAATATTTTCTGCTTTTTTTTCCCTGGGAATTTAGCTTGAATACATTTCCATCCTCTTTAATTGCTTAATAAAGTGAGTCAGCCCTTGGTGTGGACAAAGAACAGACGGAGAAAGAACCAGATGCTTCACTTTCAAGTGAGATGACTCCAAAGCACAAGTCCATCATGTTGTAGCTGCTAATCCAACGTTTCACTGTGCAGCTCATCACCCTCAGAGCTGGGAACTGGGGTGCAGATGAGCAGGGACAACCTGACAAAAGGTGCCAAAAAATCCTGGGGGATGCTTTATCCAGGTGGGACGGCACAGCTCGTGGTGGTGTGGCTCCCTCAACGTGTGTGAGTGAGGGCACTGCCAAAATGCGGCTGCAGAGGGATCTCCAGGAGCTGAGTCCTTGGAGTCACAGCCACATGGTGGACACCGAGCTCCTTTGGAGCCACATGCCAGGCCTGGGACACCTGAATCGCTGGACATGTGGTCTGAGAAGTGCTGGGGGCAAGAAAAGTGCAAGTATTATCACTTAACAATGGAATGTGCTGCTTTTTAACCCAAAACAATTGCGAATGTAAAGACCTAATGAGAAGCAGAACAAGGGCTTCCAGGGCAAGAGGATTTCAAAGGGCTAATGGCTATTTCTGGGATACTCCAATAATTGTGAAGTGAAACTTTGCAGGATGTTGATTTAAGAGAAGAAGGTAACAGGACCTTTATTATTGGCGGGATAGAAACATCAGATGTCAGAGATTGTGGAGGAAGACCCTGGTGAGTGGTTGTTAATATAACTTTGATTTATTTCAAATTTAGTATAAACTAGTCAGCATAGTCTCTGCTTTAAATGCCTTTGGTGTTTAAAAGTGAACACAGTCCCTTTAACCTTTCTGCAGGGCATTTGCAGAGTTACAGAAAATTAATCCCAGCCTCCAGGAGAAGGAAGGTATTTTCTCTCATAAAAACACTCACTGGTGGTTTCCCCTTTCTCCCAGAGCCTTTTACAAGTCGAGGGATGACCTCTGGGCTCCTGCTGCCAAATAATTCCTTATCCAAATCGCTGCTCTGTGACTGCTTGCATGAGGGAATGGTCATCTCTGGGAGACACCAGCCTCTGCTTTGATCTCGAGGAGGATGGAAGTGCTCATGGAGCTCCTGAAGGAAGCGGTGTTCCTTGCGGAATGGCCTTGAGAAGGCTGCTTGCCCAGAGAAGCTGGGGCTGCCCCTGGATCCCTGGAAGTGTCCAAGGCCGGGCTGGATGGGACTTGGGGCAACCTGGGACGGTGGGAGGTGTCCCTGCCCATGGCAGGGGTGGAACCGGATGAGCTTCAAGATCCCTTCCAGCCCAAACCATTCCACGATTCTATAATTCTTGAACCATCTGAAAGACACCCCTAGCAAGGTTAACGTAATGCTGGGATTGCAGATAATTCCCACAAATAACCCTGTCTCCATACCCAATAAGAAATATCTCTAGGGAGAAGAAAATCTGTCATTCATGTGACATTTAATGCTATTCTTAGTGGTTTTATTTGCATATCTCTGGATAGTGACTTTAGGTACCTCGCTCCGAGGTTTGGTTTTACCTCTTTGCAAAACCACAGCAGAAAATGCATTTTCTGCAAGATGCTTGTACAGTTTTGAAGAAGGTGGTTTATCCTTTCCTGGAGCCCTTTCTTTGGGTACAAAAAATCCTGAATGTCTGTGGGTTTTGTCATCATTATTTAATGAAAATTACAGGGAAAAAACCCCAACCTGCTGTCTCCTTGTGCTTTTTTCCTTAGTCTTCCTCCTTTCCCTGAGGAGAGGGCCGATGAGGAGACACAGCTGGGGAGACAGAGAAGAGACCAGACAGAGCTTGCAGCCCTGCCACAAATCTCACGATATTTCCCATTAATGTGCCACTTTTGTGGGATTTTGGAGCCTGAGGCAGACAAAGAGAGCAGAGCCTGCAGCCCGGGCAGTGGCAGGGCTGGGTCCCATTCCTCAACTCCCCCCATCCCTGCTCGCTGCACCTGCACAGGCGTCCCTGGGAATTGTAAATCCCGCAGGTGGCACCTCATAAACCTGCCTGGAGACCCCGGGTGTGCAAACAGAGTCCCCCGGGCGGCTTTACAGAGTGATGTCTGCTTGACTGGCAGCTGCTGCCACTTTATGGGAAGCCAGCACATGTTCCCACTAAAAACCGGGAACAACAGCTTGGGAAAAGCTCCCTGCCTGCGTGAGACGCCTCAGCCCCGCTCTCCATCTGGAAGGTGGCTCTTCCTGGCTTTTTCCAGCCACCTTGGATGTGCTTTGGGTGCGATTCCGCCCCTTGGTTGGCTCTGTGGACATGGTGGCAGGACTGAGCACGCCCCAAACCTGTTTCTCATGGAGGGCTGTCGCACCGTGTTGTGGTGCACAGAGGGGAGGGTTGGGCTGCTCTGGGATTTTTCCAATGGGTTGTTTTGTTTTGCGCAAAAGTCTTGTCAAAATTAGGAGAGAAAAATCGGAAATCCAGGAATGAGCTCAGGTGCCAGCCACGACGACAAAAGAAGAGAAAATTCTCTCCCCAATCTGGACAAAGAAAGGAGCAGATGGGGACAACTGAAGGAGGCTCCTGCTGTACCCTATGGAAAATGCGAAGATTAGGTCTTAGAGGAGTTTTGGAGCCACTTGGATGGGCTATTTATTGAGCATGGTTGGTGAGCTCACAACTCTGGAGTTGAATGACCACATTTTCAGTGAAGAAATTTTTCCTCATATCCAACCTGAACCTCCCCTGCCATAACTTGAGGGCATTTTCCCTTGTCCTATTGGCCTTTACCTGGGAAAAGAGGCCAACTTCACCTCTCCACAATCAATAGCTGCCACCTCAGCTCCAGAAATCCCTAAATTGGTTGGTGGAGGCTGAAGGAGTATGCCAAGGAAATTATTAGCATATTCCTGTGCTCTTTCCATGAGCATCCAGTGCTGGGAGAGTGTGGAAATCTTGGCCATACTGGCGCAGCATGGCTGCTCCCGTGAAATTAATGAGGAAATATCTTTTAATGCCGAGCAGAACTGGTCAATTAGGTGATGATGATAGCTTGAAAAAAAATCCTCTCTTTTTCATCTGAGAGAGGAATGCATTTGGGAGTGGCTGGTTGTCTTTAGTCTGTAGGGGTTATGCGTTCTGGTTTTCCCACCAAAAAAAATAGAAAAAGAAGGGGAAGAAAAAAAGAAATCTGAGCTTTTCAGGCAATCTTCTGCTTCAAAACTTGGCACTTGGAGAGAGCTATTGAAAACTATTAGTCTGGCACTGACATTTGAGTCTTCAAGGAATTTGAGATTTCTAGAGATAGTGAGGAAAGCTTATAAGGGAAATCTCTGGAGAAACCTGTGCGCTCCGGGGAGTTCTGGGTGAATTGTGCTGAGAGCAGCTTTTTCCAAACTGCATCTGAGAGTTCCACAAGCCACTGACAGGAATCTCTCTCCAAACCTCAAAGGCTCGGCAGCCCATGGCATTCCTGGGCAAAAGTTGGCTCCATTTTATTCCTTATTTTATCTGGAGACATGCACTGAACGTGGCTGGGGTATTTCTGGGGAGAGGTCATGACCTGGTGTCACTGGCCCGGGGGGCCATGGAACACCCTGATCTTAGGGAGAGATCTCTGAAATAAGGAATAATGTTTTATGCATTGAAAATCTCATTCCCAGATGGAGATGCACCACCAGCAAGTGGAGGAAGGATTAAATCTCACCAGGCTCGCTCCAGCTCCAGGACTGAGCTCTTGGTAAGTGCTCAGAAGTTCCTGGCTGCTGTGTGTCTTGGTGTTGTGCTCTCTGTGTGATATGTCCTTCCAGGAAAATGCTGTTTGTTTAAAAGAGTGAGCCCCTTTTTAAGGCATGATTTGTGTTTTTGAGTGTAGGTCAAATAGCAGACACTTCTGATAAATGCAACGTTGAGAGGCAGCAAAAAAAAAAGTAAAAAAAAATCACATGCCTTGGTGGGAAAAAGTATCAAGGACAAACATCCAGTGCTGATCAACATTTTGGGAGGTGGGGAAATGAGCAGGAAAGATCATACCTAAATAGAAAGCCAAAGCCAATGCTTGCAATTGCCAAGACATCAGGCAAAAGGAAAACACAACTGTGATGGCAGTAAAATCATGTATGAGTCATGATGGGCCAAGAACAAGTTTGCTTTCTTTTCCCCCCTCATTGAGCAGATGATGATTAAAAGATAAATCATGCCTGGAGTCAAATCAAGTGATTGGATTAAAGTTTAGTCGAGTATTTAGAGACTGTTTGGGACACAATGGAAAGCTAATTGAAAACTTACATTTGTGAGACCCTTGAACTCTCCAGCTCTTAATAAAATACTACTGCAAAGTACACAAGGGTTCCCTGTGGGAGAGATTCCTCTCCACAAGTGCTTTTGCTCCTCAGGTATGTGGAGAAATGGAATTCATTTTCTCGACAAGTTCACCAAAGGGAAGGCATGTTCGTGATCGTAATTCAGCTGTTGCTCATGGTGCAGTAACTCAATCTGCTCAGCTCACTGAAAAGCAGTGAAGCAAGACAAAGGAAAGTCACTTCTTGAAGAAAAAAAAAAAAGAGGATTTAAACACTTCGAAAGTCTCTTCTTGAAGAAAAAAAAAAAAAAAGGATTTAAACACTTCATTATTTTAACTAGTCTTTGTTCTTCTTCTGAGCAGCTGGTATTCCAGAGTGCCTGGCTGCTGGCACTGAGCTGAAATGACTCTGGAGTCTTAAAAATCATGTAAAAATTCCTTCTAGATGTGCTGTAGTAGGACAGGTCATGCTTTGTTTGGACTAATAATATAATTGCACCCTGGAATCACCCCCAGTTCTTAAGGAACATGCCCAGCCTCCAAAGCATTGTCCTTTCTGGTGGAAATACCAGTGAAACCCACATGAAATGAAGAGAAGGAACTTCCCCATATCTGCACGCACACGAAAAGGCAGAAATGGAAAACCTGGCTCTACGTTTGACCTCTGTGTGACCGAGCACAAGCCTTCCTTGGAATCCTGAAGGGAAGCTGCAGAAACTGTGTGGCTGGGTTCATTTTTCCCCTCTGCACTGTGAGTTTCATGGCCCAAAAGTGGGTGATGAATGGGTTCTAAGAGGGGCATGGCAGAAGTACCTCCTCCATCTGCAAGGATTTATACTTCTCTGACTACTTGGGGCTTTAGGACACTTGTTTGGGGTTTTTTTTCTGCAGAAGGATGTGTTTGTGCACAGACCACAGGTGGTGGAGAAGCTTTGGGTGGGGCAGAATGGGAAGAAATCATTATGCTTATTTTAGCTGATGAATATAGGAAGCCTCAAACAGTGCTTTCCTATTCTTATTAACAGAAGACATTTCCTGATGTTCAAAGATATTTTTCCCTTCTTCTGGTATTTGTGACTCCACAGTCTGTCCCTGTGTTCTGGCTTCCTCTTTGCCTTTTACTTAGTTGAAGGGCTTAGTATGGCTCCCTATAATTTTTCACACTATGACTTTTTCACCCTTTAACTTTTTCACCCTTTAACTTTTTCACATGAGTCCTGTGCCCAAGGCCTCCTGCCATTCCATTTCGTCAAGTCATGGAGTCACGACCTCACCTTTGCTAAGGTAAGCACAGCTTTCTCTACAGTCCATGGCCTTGTACAGCTTGGCCAAATCTGCTGTAGACAACTGTGGCAGGTGAAGATAAGGAATGTGGGGTTAATATTTTGGGGAAATTCAGGTCACCAACTAGCTTCAGCAGAGCTTTCACTGAGTGCAACCTGTCTCACATGCATCAAACAATGAAAATCTTGAATCAGTCATAAATAAAGGTCGTGTCAGACCTTCTGTTCGTACTAATTATGCATTATATGCGTAAAAACGGGCTGTTCACCCACTGGGCAGTGCCGCTACGTGACATGCCCATGAAAGCAAGCCCAGCATTTGCTTCTCCTAAACAGCTGTGGTTTGCTCTTCACTAGAAAGCTTTGCTATGTCTCAAAGTGATGAATGTGCTCTGGGAGGACTGGGTAACGAGTCATCAGTCACAAGTTATGGGACACTCCTTGGTGGAGTCCAGGAAGATGGATCAGGAAGATTAATACGTTTCTTCTCTCCATCGTAGCCAATTCCAAGAGGTTTTGCCCCAGAGCTGACAAACATGGGATGTGGGTGGCCCTGGAGGGGACACCGTGTCTTGCTCGAGGTCAGTTGTCTGTGTGTGAGGTCTCTGTGTGCTTTGGGGGGGATGGTGCTCACAGAGCATTGGGAAGCAGGGAGAAGGATCAGTGCCTAAACGGGCTGTGAGAAACCTGGAGAGGAATTTTTTAGTGATAGGACAAGAGGGAATAGCTTCAAAGTGCCAGAGGGCAGGGGTAGATGGGATATTGGGAAGGAATTGTTCCCTGGGAGGGTGGGCAGGCCCTGGCACAGGGTGCCCAGAGCAGCTGTGGCTGCTCCTGAATCCCTGGCAGTGCCCAAGGCCAGGTTGGACAGGGCTTGGAGCAGCCTGGGATAGTGGGAGGGGTCCCCGCCATGGAATGAGATGGGCTTCAAGATCCCTTCCAACCCAAACCATTCTGGGATTCTGTGGTTTTGTGAAGCCTGAGAAAACAACCACGTGAAAGAACATCCTCACGTTTGAGGAACCCATGGCTCGCACTGATTTTTGGTCTGAATTATGATGGAAAAGTGCAGTGCAAATGTACGTGGTCCAGCTTCCCCGTGGCTCTAGCAGAAAACAGGAACACTGTAGCCGTGTTGGCTGGGTGACATGGGAGACTGAAATAGCACACCTTGGAATGGACACAGTCTGGGATATCTGTGTGTTCCTCACCGTGGGACACGTTATGGCTTTGCTGTGCCTGCTTCAGCCACCAGCAGATGTTCCCGCTGCCTACCCCAATTCCTTTTGCTTCCAAAGATCCCCTCCCTGAGGCTGTGCCAGCAGCACGCGTGAGTCACTGCTGTCACTCCCGCATCCCTGCAAATTCCAGTGGTGGTAGGAAAGCAGAGTGGCTTTGGGGGGCTTCACACTCTCATGTCACCAGCCCCCGCCAGAGGGGTTTATTTAGTGCAATGGATACACCAGCTAAAAGGTGTTCAGGTTGGGGTGGAACATCTGAACTGACTGAGGTCATGGTGAAAAGCGTTGCCTTGCAAGGGAAAATTGCCTTGAATTTCCTCCTGGCCCTGGGGAAATGAGGAGCTGAGGGGCCTTTTGATCTGGTCTTGGTCAGAAAGAAAAATTACCTGATTTCTATCACGTTCTGAGCTTGGAGAGCACCTCTGGGATAACAAGTTGAATGCAGCCTGAGACCACAGAATCCCAGAATGGTTTGTACTGGAAGGGATCTTAAAGACCACCTGGTTTCACCCCCTGCCATGGACACGACACCTCCCACTGTCCCAGGTTGCTCCAAGTCCTGTCCAGCCCAGCCTGGGACACTTCCAGGGATCCAGGGGCAGCCCCAGCTTCTCTGGGAAATTTGTGCCAGGGCCTCCCCACACTCTGAGTGTGCATCAGCTCTGTGTAAGGGACATAACTGGGGGTAGATTTGAAGCCCCACATCTGAGGCTGTGACATCTTGTAGTGTGGCATTTTATCAAAAAACTGGTGGGTCTCTTTTCACTACAACCGCTGGATTTGATGAGTTGGGCTGTCTGAGAGCTTTGACTCGGGCCACAGCCTGTATTGGGTCTCATAAAAAAGGTATGCATGATTTCAGGCTCTCCTCCCCTCCTGGATAACTCATCTCCTGCACTTTAATGGAAGTACTAATAATTATAACAATAGGAGATGTGCATTATCCTGAGGGCCTGTGCACCGCGTCCCCCCGAGAGCTCTTCTGTCAACTGCTCTTAATATTCCTGTGCTCTTCACAACCCTTATGGTTGGAAAACCTCCGTGAGGGGGAAACATGCGAAAAACACGGCCCAGGACTGAACCAATCACGCTGGGTGGAGTCTGGGGACACGGAGCCCTGGATGGATGCTCGGAGGACGGCACGAACATCTTCCTCTGCCTTGGAGAACAACTGGGTTCGATTACGCATTGCGCAAACTCGCTCTGGTTCGGGTTTTTCCTCAGAAGACGAGGGCAGATGTTGTCTTACGAGGCTGCCGTGGGGTTCCAGCCCCCGGGCTGCGTTTCAGGACTGAATCTCCCACTTTGTGATGCTCCTTTTGGGGTGGGCAGGCAGCTGGGAAAGGGGATGGGAGCTGTTGGATGTCTTTGCTATCCACAGAACACCCTGTGCTTTGTGCCTGCAGAAGTAAAGGCAATTAGAGGCAATTTGGGGCCGAGAGAGATCAAAATGCAAAGCATGAACATGAAGGGATGTCTGTGTGCTAAACGCTGGGGCACCTCCAGGGAGTGTTACAGGGTACTAGTACGTGTTTGTCTTTGGGGGAAAAAAGGAATCTCCTGGCTGTGAGAGCCCAGAGTTTGTCCTGTGCTCATGGAAGTCCTTTGAGAAAGCCAAGCACGTGTGCTGGCCTTCCCCTCAAAGCAAATATTCTTTGTGCAAGCTAATAATTTTAGCAGGGATTCCTTTCTTCCTCTTGAGGAGAGTTAAATGAAGTTATGGGTCAGTGAGAGGGCATCTGTACAGCACAGAGGAAGAATTTCCAAGGCTTGAGTGTAGTCCCTTCATTTGGAGAAGGCCTGGTCAAACTGGCTTTCCAAAACATTTTCTTTATTAAAGATTTTATAGGTGCTTTTTGCTGGTTTGCAGAGGCTCTTAAGCCCCTCCGAAGTGGTAGGACTTTGTGGATGGAACTGACAGGAAGTTTGGAAAGTTTTAACTGTTCTCCATCTGCAAAGCTGAAGTTCCCAGTAGTTTCCACCATCCTTGTCCAATTTTCTGGATACAAATACTGTGTCATTTCCAGAAGTGAGCGGTGCTGTCCCTCCTTCCTGCTGATAAAAGAGCATTGCCACTGTGGCTTGGAAATGCCAACATCGATCCAGTACGCCAAGGTCCTTCTGCATTCAAATTCTCAGGCTCATCCCAAATTCTCAGAGAAAGAGAATTGAAAGCTTTCTGAGCAACTTCACCGATAATGTTCAGACCTCCTGCGTGTAGGAATGGGGCAGCCAATAGCTCTCCTTGGGGCTGTAATGTCCTCACTCACAAACCACTTTAAATCAGAATCAAAGCTCGATGAGGACTGTGCATTCACTAGTGAAATTAATAACTGGCTGTTGAGTTTGTAGTTCCCTTGAAAAGGCATTGGGTAAAAAAACTGACTCGTGATGGGAGAACAGGGGCCCAAAACTGAAACTAATCTTAATGAAAAAGGGTATCCAACAAGCCGCAGGGCTGTAAAATCTGCCTGATCAAATCTCCACTGGACCATACTTCCTCACGTCCCGATTTTGAAAGCCCAATTTCCTGCGAGATTGCATGATTATTATTTTTTAATCTAAAATGTATGGCCGCAAGAAAAAAAAAAAAAAAAAGGCATTTCAAAATAAATAAATCTGGCGACGCAAATGAGATCAGAGAGCGGTTTGCTGGAAATGCCGAACATTGTGTTGCCCAGAACTTGGCATTTATGGAAGTGACCAGCGGGGAGGAAATGGAATTGTTCTCATGGCCGGTGTCAACTTGGATCATCGAGCCATGCCGCAGATTTGGCATCCCTGATGGAAAAGAGAGTCTGCCCAGGCCGGCACAATCCTGCCTGAGAGCGTCAGTTGTTGCGTAGGTTGGGTCGGCGAGGATTGACAACAGGGAGGGACAGCATTCTATGAGTCTGGCGCTTTCTTGTCCCAGATTAATGATCTCCCAATCTGGTTTTCAGGCACACAGACTCAGTCACACGTAAATAAAAAACAGAGGGAAGCTTTTAAGAGACTCAGATGCTTGGTATTCCAAGCAACAGCGAACGCAATGCCTTGCGAAGGCGCCCCGTTGAGTGAGAACATAGCGGTCCCTTTGCGCCTCACCTTTTCCCTAGGATTTCTCTCTGAGGGGATTCCAAGCTCTTTTTCACACTGGGCTGTCGGTCCTAGTTTCAAATTAAAATATAGTCTTGCCTTAACGGGGTTCTTCAGAAGACAGGTGCTGCTGGAAGGTGGTGCAGCCTCCTGAAGGTCTGATCCAACCCCTCGTGGGGTCCCTCTGTAGGCAGATGGAATCTCAGGCAGCTGCTCTTCCTTAACTTTCCTGGCATGGAGACGGCCCCTATTGCTGGGGAGGATGGACCCAACTTCCTGCGAGTCACAGGAGTTGTGGTCCAGGAGGACCCAGCTGTGCCAGAGGTGCAGGAGGCTGAAGACTGTGGTGGTGGTGGTGGGTCAACACAGAACAGGAGTTGCATCCAAGCCCTGCCCTGTGACTTTCCAGGCATTTCTCAAATGGAATTCCAGGCAGAGAACCAGGCAAAGAAGGCAAAGTTGTTGTCAAGTGGCCCCTCTTGTGTTTGATATTTCACAAGCCTCTGGTGGAGCAGCCCCACCTGGTCTGCTCAGGCTGTGCCAGCACCCTGGGCCGAGATTCAATAAAGTTGTTGTTTCTAATTAAAAAGAAACCCCACACGAGAGCTGTAGGAACGGCAAAGCCACGGTTTGGCAGGGGCTGGGCTTGAGCACCACTTCACTGCAGGAACAACATTAAAGCCCCATCCTGTTCCCACTGAAATTGGTGGCAAAGCTCCCACTGACCTCGGTGGGAGCAGGATCAGCCCCCCATTCATCGTTGGGGTGGTTCCACCAGGGCATTCCTCTTGTTTTGGGGTCTGTGGCTGTTCCAGCGATGCAACACGGGCGAGCCTGGGTCAGGACAGGAGTTGTGTCTAATCAGTGCCCCGTGGCTCTCCGTGCATTTATCAAATGGAATTTCAGGCAGAAAACAAAGAGACTGAAAGGTTGAAAAACAAGGAAGGAATGTGCACTTGGCAGCTCTGCTAACCAGATGTTTGTTTCTTTTTCCTTGTTCTCAACAATGACTAAAAAACTCGTGAACAGCCTCAAGCCCAGCGCAAGGTCAGCCCGAAAGTAGGTAAGAGGTGTCGCAACGAGGCGGAACGGACAGCTGGGGATGGAAAATGTTCGTGTGTCCCAGGATCCGGGCCTGTGGCTCAGCAAGCACGGCCCAGCCTCCAGAAGTCCTGGGCACATGTGGTGCTCTCCCTTCCGAGCGCGGGGCGTGCAAAGCTCTCCTGGAAGCGCGGTATTCCCGCCGTGCTGGGGCGTGTGAACTGCTTCCAAGGGTGGCTGCGTGCTGCGGTCAGAGCAGAAAGCAGCCGGTGCTGAAGTGGATGTATGTAAATGCATGCATCCATTTCCTGGGATGCGTGCCTTTCCGATGCCGGAATCACGGAGCAGCGAGTTGTAGGTTGTGCAACTTAATGGGAGAAAACAGCACAAATAGAGTCAGTTTTATTATAGAACAGTTTTCATTGCATTGCAAGAGCTGCCCTCCTGAAGAATCCCCAGGTTTTGTGATCAAATCAGTCCAAAAAGGGAAAATTAATGAGTGGGAACTGGCAGCACAACGCCCTGAGGTTGCAGAGGTGTAAATTGACTCTCTGGCCTCTCTGCTGTATCACCCCTGACAATGTGAACTTCTTCAGCAGCATCTCCTGAAGGCTGTTCCCAGGACCAGCATCGCTTTCCGTTGTTTCACAGAAAAAAACACCTCATTAATCAGTCTGCAGGCTAAGCTGATAAATTAAAAAAAAAAAAAAGATAAAAAGAAGAAAAAAGAAAAGGTTATTAATTTTTATTCGTAAGGAAGCTAACCAGAGAGGTAGAAGTGACTCATTTGTGATTTGCTTGTCCATTAATGCTGGGATTAAGAGCTGAGCTCTTGTTATCTGACCAGCTGGCTTTTTTTCAGATCACATCTGTCCAGTAGTGACTCCACAGCCAAACAGCAAGCTTGGCCAGGAGGCAGAGCTTTACTAAACCGGTGTCCAGGAGATTGGGATTGCCTGACATTTGATTTAAATCACTATCACAGACAAGTCATGTTTTCACAACAGGTTCTATCAGGTACCACCTTTTTCAGGGGAAAGAAAGAGAAATCAGGTGTATTTGTTATGCAGAAATGCTTCCTTGGGCTGCCTGTGACAGTGAATCAGGATTTTGGATTTCCAAGAAAATCTGCTGGGTTAGGATCAGCTGGGTTAGGGCCAGCAGCTGCTTGTCAGTACTCAAAGAAGTCATCCAGCTCAATGCTTGGGAGCATGGCATGGATTAATCTGTGAGTAAAACTGGACTGCACTGTCCAAGGAGGACAGTCTGAGGCAAAACCAAGCTGCAGTCTCCAGAAAAATACGGTACCCAAGCCTGTCCATTCTTCTTGATGGCATGGAGCTGTGTCAGGGATGGTTTATGCTGGATTTTAGGGAAAGGTTCTTCCCCCAGAGGTGCTGGGCACTGCCCAGGCTCCCCAGGGAATGGGCACAGCCCCGAGGCTGCCAGAGCTCCAGGAGCGTTTGGCCAGCGCTGCCAGGGATGGACAGGGTGGGATTGCTGGGGTGTCTGTGCATGGAGTTGGACTCCATGGTCCTTGTGGGACCCCTCCAACTCAGAATATTCCATGATTCCTGTGGCTGAAGCAGCATTTCCTCCACCCGACAGCACTTCCTAATGCCCTTGGACAGGGCAGACCACAAATGCACTTTGTGAGGGGTCCCTCCCTCACAATGAGATCCCTTTGCTGTCCAAGCTGGGTGGTGTCATCTGCAGGAGAGGTTTTGTTCCATGTTTGGGAGAAACACTGGCCAACCCTCCCTCCTCCTTCTGCTCCCCAGAGCTCTGGCTCTCTTCAGAACCACATTGAAAAGAAATCTTTGTTTGTTTATGGAGTTTCTGGGAGCCTCAGGTTTGTTTTCCTGCATTCTCCCTCCTGCCAATGCTGGAAATGCCAGAACATAAAAAAGTCATTTCTCTTAGAGTCGCCGGCCATGGCTGGAAGGAGCAGTGCCAGGAATCTCACGAGAAATCTGCTCCTGATCTTCCCAGCACAGTCCTGCAGAGCAGAGGGATGGAGAGGAGCTCAGCAAAGCATCTGGGCTGCTGGATGCCAGCAGTGCCTGCTCTCCAGCTGGGAATGTGTCATTGCTGCCTTTGACAAGGACAGCGGCAGCAGAGCTGAGGCCAGAGGGAGCTGGTGGCCATCTGC
This sequence comes from Pardalotus punctatus, assembly GCA_013400915.1. NCBI lineage: Eukaryota > Metazoa > Chordata > Aves > Passeriformes > Pardalotidae > Pardalotus > Pardalotus punctatus. The sequence continues at coordinate 24,560 of VZTX01021311.1, read as the reverse complement.
TTGCAGATTTTCTTGCAGATTTTCTGTGCCCAAAGCTTTTCCTTCACTGTGTATTTAGTGCGGATGGTAAAGCCAAAACTTCCAGATCCACATGCTGTGGCACTTCAGTGCCACCATGGGCTTCAGGGATGGTCTTACCCAAGCCCCCTCCACCACTCACCTCACCCAAAAACGGCTTCGAAAGCAAGGCCTCGCTCCCGCTTCGACCTGAGGAATGGGAGCCACCCAGGAAAGGTTGATTCTGCCTTCACGGGTTTCCAGGGTGGAGTCAATCCCCCTGTTCCCAAACAGGTGTTGGTGGGAGCCAGCAAGGTGTCCAAGGAAAGGCACTGAGTCCTGGCTGAGCTGATGTTGTGCCAAGGTACTAAAGTTCCCATCAGAGAGGTGAAAGATGGGGAAGAACCAAATTTTCCTGCAGCCCAATGATGGTGGAAGAAGGCCTTGGTTTTCTGGGGCTCCTGGGTGAGACCAGCTGGAATTGAACATCTCACATGCCAAAAAGCAGAAATCTGCCCTTGCCGTGGTGTGTTACTCTGCGGGGTAACTCTGGGTATCCTGCAGATGAAGGAGCTTCAGACTCTGGCATTGAGGTCATCTGTGAGCACAGGAGATCCTGCACGGATAAAAATCTGTTTCAGACCACTGAGAACTTAAAAGCATCCAACAGGAGATGGGATTTTTCATTATTGTCCCTTGTGTATCCCAGAAGGACAACTGGGGACACTGGTGACAGCACAGGACAGCACCATCTGCCCGTGTCCACCAGTTGTGGTCACTTGGTGAGGGCAGCCAGGAGCTGGATGGATCCCTAACTGTGTATGACCCTTTCCTTGATCTGTTGCTGTTATCTCATTTCATGGCTTTTCCTTGGCCGCAATCCCAGCACGACCCTTCCAAAGAGGTCTTTGTGTGAGCTGGGAGAGGAGCACCGTCCTTAAAGGTGGGTGTTTGGGGGCATTTTCTCTCTCCATCCCTCACAGCATTCAGATCTGCCAGGTTTGGATTCCTGCCTGACCTTTTCCCTCTGCTATCCAACACTCCTTCTACCTGCAGCTCCGGACACCCTTATCTTTAAGCCATCGTTCAGAAGTCTCAGAAAACCCTGGGTCAAGGCCTAGATCCCTAAATCCCCCTCTGCACCCCTAGACAAATAACTCAGTTGTCCCCCTGCAAGCTCCCAAGCCCATGGAAAAAGTGGGGTGAAAAGTTCAGGAAACCACAATCCATTTTACAGCAGACCTGCAAAGCACAAATATTAATACCAATAAAACAAGGAGGGGGTGGCGGTGCAATTCAGTTGCCAGTGGCTGATAGACCTTCAAATCCACAAACAGGGAGCAAGGCTTTTAATCCACACACCATAAACTGTCCCACCTCTAGCGCTGGGAGCAAACTGCCTTTTTTAAGGTGGATTATCACAAAAAAACAAAAAAAAAACAAACAAAAAAAACCCCACCCCAAAAAACCCTGACATTGCTGAGCTTTCCTGTAAACCATCCGCCTGCATATATTTTATGATGTGATTTTTATAGAGAGTTTGTTTCTTAAGAGTCAAAGTAACATTGCTATAAAAATATAAAAGATGCATGTTTTGGTGGAGGATGAATGCCACTGCCTTTTTTTCCCCCATGGAGGATCTTCTGGGTGGGTTAACACCACTTGGCAAGAGGAATTCTTCATGTGTGGGCATCCACTGGCAGCCTCGGAGGAGATTATTGTGTCACCATCCTTCTGGTCAGCAGCAACACCACAGCTGCTCCTCAAGCTCAGAGATTAATTAACGAGTTGGAAAATGAGGGGAATGTGCTTCCTTGTGCTCCCTTCACCATTTGGGCTGATTCCTCCCTCTGCAGGCATTTTCACACCGCTTTTGCAGCATGGTTTGAGTGGTGCTGTTGCCTGTTGAAGTCATGGAATAGATTAGATAATCCCTAGGCCTTTTCCACCTCTAGCACTTGTGGTTCTGGTTAAAGAGCTGTCAAGTCCTGGATTTAAAAGGGCAGAACAAGCCAAGGCTTTTGAGGTTCTGCTGGGAGGATTACAACTTGCAACACATTCCAAAGCCTTCCAAAAGCGCCTGCAATTTCAGGTTTCCGGACAGAAAGCGTTGTTCAGCTTTCTGCAGATCTTCTTTGTAGTTCATCACAAAATCCCAGTTTTCTTTTTTGCATGAAGATCTCACGAGCCTGTGAGCTTTGGTGGGAATATGCCCTCCCTTCCATCCTTTTTGCCCAAAGATATATACCTGTTGCTGGAGCAAAACAAATTTCCTTACAATAAAAAAAAACAAAAAAAACCCCAGAAAAACCTGCATCTGCCAATTCACTTTTAAATGTGGCTCTTGGAATTTATAGGAAAGTAAAAGGCCCCAGGGAAGTGAATTGTTGTCTTGTAACCTTGCCAAATACACATTTAGAAAAGCAACCCCTGATAGGTCTTTGGCCTCCTTGCTTTCCGTGTGATCTATAAGCTGCATCTCCGATGGCGAGGGTGAGGGCTGGGGAGTTTTCAGGGGAGGTTAAGGAGCTTTTCACCTCCAGATAATTTCTCTGAACTTGGCTGGCTGCTGCTTTTTTGTAGTGAGTCCTGACAGTGGAGGAACAACTGATGTGTGGGAGTGCTGAGGAATTACCAGGGCATCACATGCGCCTTGGTGGAGCATCCCTGCATCCAACAGGGCTGCACCCATGCAGCCAGAGAATCTGATCTCCTGCCTGGAGAGCTTCTCCCAGTGGAAACACTGGGGGGACCGTGGGACACATCCATTGGCCTCCAAGAGATGTCCCATTTTGGTCTCTGGGGCCCAGAGCTTGATGCCTGTGGGCAGAGCGGCTGCCCTGACACAGGTGAGTTAGTGGGGCATTGTGGTCAGATCCTCCTCCTCCTCCATAAGGAAAACCTGGAAGAATTTGGTGGTGAGCCTCAGTCTTTGCATTTGTGTGTGTTTGGGGGAAGGTTTATTAATTTGGCATCTGGATGTGAAGCTGTAAGTGTTCCAGAGCCTGTGGGCAAGGACTGTGGGCTTGGGGGAGGGAGAGGTTGCTGGGTTTGTGTTAGCCATGTGCCATGGTAATTAATACAGGCCATATTAATTACAATATTTACATTCTATTCCGCTATCATTGTTCCTCAGCACTGCTGGGGGAGCTTGTTTCCCTGTCACTGTAACCACACTGGTTGCTTCCGATGGGACAGCATTCCAAGGAAGTGTCTGTAGTGGATTCCAAGCCTGTTTATGCAGTGAAAATGGAGCTCTGCATGTGTTTTTCTACTCCCTGGGAAATGTGATGGGAGTCAGGAATGTTTGGGGACGATGTGGGGAAGAGGCTTGTGTACATGACAGTGTATAACACATTTTCCTGAGTTTCTAGATTAGCCAGCCTTGGAAAAAAGGGTGCTGTGTGTGATCCTGTCTGGACAATATTTTTACACCAGTCATCAAAGTCCGTTTGACTGGTTCTGGTTGTAAATCAGAGTAATTCCTTAGTGTAAAAGGAAATGGATTTGGGAGACACCCGAGTTCACAAACCTTAGGGTGGACATGAGGTGTTCACTCACCACTCCCTTCTCCGTCACTGCTGCGAGGATTAAAATTCCAATTCTCTGAAAGCAGACCTGGATTTCTTGCTCTGAGTAAGGAATTGGCTTCCTGGTTTTGTGCAAAAGACCAGGATTGTTCTTTTCAAACTTCAAGTTTGAAGTGGGGTGGATATCTAAGCTTATTCTGCCAGTACACCTGCATTTTATGAATCAGATCCTCTCTGAAGCTGGGAATTTTTTCAAGTCCCAAGAGATCTTCAGATGGGAAAATGTAGAGTTTCCATGCTTTGGATAGGAGTAAAACTGTATCCTCGTTACCCAGATGCAATCTGTTCCATAAATTGAAAGTTAAATTATAAGGATATCAACATTTAGGAACAACAAAGGCATCAATTTACCTCTTTTTGTGCTGAAACCATGGCAGCATGAAACGTTCATGCCAAATTTCCTTGCTTATATTTTGATTATTTTTTTTTCATGGACATTAAGGAATGATGATGCTTTGCTGCTTGGTTGAAAAGATTTGGCTTCTTCCTTCACAGTTTTCCTTTCAGCAATCCCCAGACATCACAGGGATGAAGGAGAAATAATTGGCCTATAACTTTACCCAGCTCAGGGAAAATACACAATTAGCATTGCTGCAAATTGCTCCTGGATGAAATTGGTGAGTTGAAAAGTGGAGAAGCCAAAGAGCCCTGGAAGTTGGAAATTTTCCCTCTTGGCCTTGGGATGTTTATGATCTGAAGACATCAGTTGTATCTCTGGGCCTTCTTTCCCTAATGGAGCATCTCTTGGGACTTTTTTTCCATTGGAGAGCATGGGAGACATCAAAGCCAAGCGGGATAACTGGCATGGGAGCATGAGGGAAAAGGTGAGGCTTTGGGAAATGATGCCTGCAGGCTTTGTATTCCACATCAAATGCAGGCTCTCCCCAGCCTTAAAACCAGAGCCCCATAAAACTCTGGGTGAGCCCCTTAATGGGGGTGAAATTCCTTGTCCTCGAGCGTGCTTCCCGTTGTTCCCTGGACGGAGCTGGAGCCGGAGCTGGGAGAGCAGGAGCAGGGCAGGACAGAGCCGGAGGCAGCTGGAATTCTCCCAGGATTCAGGAACTGTTCCAGCCCTCCCCAGGTGAAAAGGTGAATGTTCTGAGGAGGCTGAGGAGGGGGGTGCCCAAATCTTATGTGAAATCGTGGCAAATTGGGCAATTCTTTGCCTTAGGTTTCCGTGTTTTGTTGTGTGGGGAGAAAAGGAGGGTGCAGATGTCAGGCATGAAGAGGTGAGATGGGATTTTGAGCATTTCTCTGGGGCAGTTTGGTGTGTCCAGCTGATTTAGAACCCTCTAAACTCCCTCCCATGGAGTTTTTGTTCCATGTGTAAGATCTGAAGTGTTTCAATCGACAAGGATCAGGGGCAAGGGGAGCAGCTCATTTCAGACCTTGGAACGGAGACTTCTTGAGGTCAAGGGGCTGGGAAAAAACCATTCCCAAAGGATCCACTCAGTCCTCCATTTTCACCCAAATATAGTGGGGACATGCCAGCCCTGACCATGGAACATGGAACTTGCCTCGTTCCTGTGTGCAAAACACACCCCAAACCAGCTGAAATGTCCCTTTCTCCCATGAATGCCACCAAAGGTCTGCCAAAAGCAACCATGGGGAGCTGAGACCAAGCCAACACCTCTCAGTCCTTCCCTCGGGGCAGGTTTTGTCCATTCGGAGAGCTTGGGATCTGAGGAATTGCTCCTCATCCCATCAGTGAGCGCAGCATCCATCACTCATCTTCAAACCCTGCCATTTCCCACTTGACTTTGCAGCACTCAGAAGGGTTTGGAAAACCTGTGGAAATAGCTCCATATTGGCATCATCCCACCCCTAAAAATGTTTTGTGTTTCAGGAACGGTGGGTTTGCAGGTGTGGATATACCTGGGGAGGGGGGACCTGTGTCTCCTCTGGGGTCTGTTGGCTGGGAAAGGGCCACAACAAAGAGCCTGGAAGCAGCATCCTGATTCCTCTGGGGAATAGCAGCTGTGTCCTGCAGAGCTTGGAGCACGAGGGCTGCCAGGGGAAGCCAGCTGGAGTCTGTGCAGCACCGCTGATAGGAGCTTTGAGCATGCTGGGGCTTTTCCTGATTAAATTCTGCTCCCACCCCAAAGGAAGCTTAGGAAACTGTTCAACTTTTTGTGGGGGAAGTCGAGCACTGGAACACGAGGAAATGCCGGATTTACAATTGCCGCTGTAATCTCACACATGTGCTTTGATGCAGCCTTTGGTAACCCGACTCCCGGCGCTTTTCCTAAAAGCCTGCGCTGGGAGCTGAGCTATGGCTTCCTGCAGAATTTTGGATCAGGCATTTCCAGCCTTGGAATGCTTAATTCTCTGTGGCACAGAGGAGGGAAGTGTGTGCTCGAGGTGCTTTGTGTTGGGTGTGCTCAGGGTGGTGCAAGTGACTTTGAGGGTGCTGCACCCAAGACCTGACTCTGATTGTCCCTGCTCCCAGGAAACTGCAGTTTTCCAGGTTTTCTGCTGCAGCGGTTTTAGTTTTGCAGGCAGTTTTGAAGGAGGGTGGCTCTGAAACCACGGCTGAGCTCTCAGCATCCTCTCTGGGAAGCCCCAGAGGTGCATCCCCACTGAGCCCCGCCGTGTTTGTTACCGTATGAGAAAAAGCAAAATATTCTTTCTGAGAGGATGGACTTCCTGTCTTGTTCATCCATGACTCTGTTTAGGAATTCATGTCAGAGATATTCCCTACCTACAGAGCCCAGCACCAGCACGCTGTGGGCACTTTATGGTGCTGCTGAGAGAGTGCAGTCTGGATGGGAAGGCATGGAAGACTGCAAAATCAAGGTCCTGACTGGGAAATTCCTTGGTTTCTTGTTTCAGGATAAGGGTGAGCCCTGTCCTCCCCATGACTCCCTGTTCATGGCTGATGCAAACGTAATTAAGGCCATTAATTAAAAAAAACCAAAAAAATCCCCCAAAAAACAGCTAATTGAGCTGCTTACTAAAAAAAAATTGGACAATACTTCGGATGGGGTGCCAAGAACGTGTGGGATCACTCCAGGCTTCCAGATCTGACCTGAAATACCCTCATAGCTGCAGGAATTTAGGGTTACGTACAGTAACTCAGGGCAGGAGCTATGATTCCAAGGAGCTGAGCGGATTCATATCCTGTGAAAGGAGAAATGACACATCTACTGAAAGGTGGGATGTGTCTCACTAGCTCAAGGAGCTGGGCATGGAAGTGACTCAGATGGATTCACCAGAAATTACTCAGGGAGCTGTCAAAACACAGCTCCATTTCCTTTGGAAACTGGTCATTTGAAGCAAATTTGTACAGCAATCAGTTGGAACTGATTTGACCCCATGTGGTGGCAGATCCGAAGGATGAATAATTGTGTGCTTGACCTAATCGTGCAAAAATCTTCACGTTAATGACTAATAGAAATTCCCTGCTCAAAGAAAACATCTGCACGTTGCTAGTCTCATGGATTTGGAGGTTCCCCGTGAAGAACATCTCTGAAAAACAATTTTCTTGGTCTTCCCCAGTGATTTGCGCTGTAGCCAGCGCTCAATTCGCTGTGCTGCCTTATAAATTGTCTGCTGGGATCCAGTTCAGGACACATCAGAGGATTCCTGTCTATCTCAGCCTGATATCTAAATCAGGTCCCCTGGACTAATTCTTTTATGTAATACCAGCAGTGACAACTCTCAACTAAAGATGCAATAGAAGGGAGAGGGTTCAGGGACACGGATGAAAACCAGACTTTCCTTGGAAAAGTGAGTGTTGACTTGCTCCCAATCCATAAATATCTCTTTGGGGAGACAACTTTAGAAATGAGAGCATTTCATCCAGAAGGTGAAGACACAGGGATGTATCCATTCAGGAGAAGGTTCTCAGAAGGACACATTCTACAGCAGGGAAGGTGATTCCCATTCCCACCATTCCCATGCTGCTCCTGGATTGCACTGAAACCACCTTGGATGTGGGCAGCAATATCAGACTGGGTTTTTCAGACTCGTCTCAGTGCACTTTAGGACCAGCTGAGCTCTCCATGGGGAGCGAAAAGAGGAGGGAGGGAGTTACTCCAGTGAAAAAGGAACTTCAGCTATGGATTTGGAAACAGTTACAAGGAGAAGCCAGGAGGAGAAATGCGAACAGAAATGCAATTACAGGAGGAGAAAATGCAAATTCTAGAATGCACCTGATGTGGCTCCTTGCCAGCCAGAGGGGCAGGAGCCACAGGAACTGAGTGTTAAATCACAACATTTTAATTTTGTATATTTATTTCAGTATTTAATATATTTGGGTTTGGTTTTTTGTTGGTTTTTTTTTTTTTTTTTTCATTGAGCTTCAGATCCATTTGCAATTTTCCTCCTAAGTAAGAGCCTGACAGGGGAAATTTTTTGCCAAAATAAAAGTCCTTGCTCACTGGTGTCTTGGAGATGGGGAAGAATGTGGTGGTCAGTGGGTAGAACATAGAAATACAGAGTAAGTGCTCCATCAGAATGCTCCAGCTGTTTGCCCAAATCCATGGGCAGGAGTGGGTAAATGTGGGAAAGAAAACCTCAGCGCACAGAGCCAGGGTGCCCCTTCCCAACACCAAAATCCCACATGTTCTGGTGCTAATTATTCCCTTCATTCCCATGGAAAGAAGGACGAGGGCTCCAGGACGTTGGAAACCATTGGAACAAACTGGGATCAGGAAATACAAGGACAACCTGTGGATCAAAGGGTAGGAATGCAGGCTCCCAAATAAAGGGGTGATTATGTGAGCACTTAAGGAGGGATTAGAATTGTAGGTGATAATAGTAAGCAGCTGGGAAAGAAGGCCATAAAGAGCCAGAAATAAAATAAAAGGCAGGTGGAAAAAAAGGAACAGATGAGAGTGGGAATCCTACCCCAATTAAAAATATGAACATAAACACTCTGGTGCACCTCATTTCAAAGGATCATCATAGAAATGTATGAAATTAGGTGCCCTGTGAGAGCTCTGGCTCCAGCTGATGCCCTGGCTGTCCTCAGGTTCATCTCAGACCCACAAAACCTTAGTCTGAGTCCTGTGGGTGACCTGAGGATCCACTGCAAAAGGAAAAGCCAATTTTGGCCATTCTCACGTGGCTGGTCCACACATGAAGTTCAGGAAAATGACTTTCACCTGCAGGTTGGACCCACTGGAAAACAAGAGCTCCAGTACTTCCAGTTCTGATCCTTCAGAGCTTTTGTCCTTGAATTTCCTTTATGCTGCTTCAGAAACCCTCACCCATGGATTTGAGCCAAAGGTAGCAGCACATGGCAGAGAGAGTAAGGAATAAATCCATTTGGACTTCAATTTGCTTCTGCTTTTCAAAATCTACCCCAAGCCCTTCATACTGATTCACGACCTGACCTCTTTGCTGCATCTCTTTTTTAATTCTCCTTGCAAGAACCACCACATTCTTGGAAAATCAATGTGTTTAGGCCACGGAGGACGCAAGGATGTGTCCTGCACTTCCAGCCCTTGTCTGGGGAATTTCAGCTCTCTGATGCCCACCAGGAACCCAGTGAAGAAGAACAAGCAAATTTATAGTAGGAAAAACCTGGTCCACAGAAAGGTGGTTGGAATGAGATGGCCTTTAGGGTGCCTTCCAACCCAAACCACTCTGTGATTCTATCAGTCTGTAATAACACATTTTTGAGGCCAGAAGGTNTATATATATATATATATAAAAAAATATATCAATATATATATATATAAATATATAGCTCCAAGCAGGGGCAATGGTTCACTGATGCTGGTTTGGAGTCTGGCAGGTGACAACTCACTTTTTGGCTCTTCCAGACACTTGCCAGTGTGAATTTGGGCTCGTATCCAAAATGTGACAATTCAGCCAAAGACACTGTTCACACAATTAATTGGAGCAGGGTCACCCACAGCTCACCAGAGGAGTCTGTTCTGCTGGGTCACCTCAACTCCTTTAAAAGAAAAAATAAAAAAAGATAAAATAAAAACACAGCAGGGACCGTAAATTTCCAGGCTTGCAGTCTCTTGTGACTTTTTAAATTGTTCTAACTGCTTTGCTTCCCCTTAAAATGTTTCAGGCAGCCCTGAAAATGGTGGCTGAAAGGGTCCAGCGAGAGAGCCCAGGTGTGATGCACTTTTCCAGCTTGTTTAAAAGGGTGTTGGACATTTTAAGAGTGCATCTGCCTACGTCCAGCTCCCTGCAGGAAACCAGGACCAGGTGGCCAAGCTGGTTTTCCTCCAGCTCTTTGCCACGAGTGGTGCGGGTTCACTGGGATGCCATCAGCTGCTTCTGTCCAGCAGTTTTTCTGAAATCAGTGCTATTCCTCTGGTTTTAAGCTCAGACTAACCCTTAAATCAAGCAGGTGCTTTCGGGCAGGTTTTGGACACTCATTTTCCCACTGATTACATCAAGAATGTGGATTTTGCTTCTTGGTGGATCTAAACCGAAGGAAGCCGAGAGCAGGAGTGAGGTAAAACCTCTTTTGGTTGCATGGGTCAGTCCCAAGAGAAAAGTTCCAGGGGAGAGTCACAGTGAACAGGGACCTGGTGCAAAGAGCAGGAGAACCACACTGGAAGGGTGACCAGGGGCACAGCAGGACTGTGAGAAATGAAGGCAGGGCTGAAGGGTCAGGCTGGAACAGTCATGAAGCTTCTCCCCACTTTTCTCTCAGTCTTCAGCTGAAGATTACTGCAGGTTTGGGGCTCTCGGGCAAGGATTTCGCAAGAGAATCTGTTTTGTAACTCTTTTTTTTATTGTTTCCTCTGAAGACAGCATGCTTAGCTGGCTCATTACAGCACTTGCCAGGAATTTGTCCTAGGACAGGATTAATTAATGAGGCTGTCAGCATGTTGGTTTCCGAGCACAGTTCTCTTGCATGGCCTCCCTTGGGAAAAAGGCATTTGCCCAGGGGAAAATGTTTATGGGGATGGGCAGGGTGCAGTCTCCTTTCCCTCAGAAGCTACACTGATTTTCGGGATGAAAAGATGTTTACAAGAGCTTTAACCTAAAAGCTTTTGGAACTGGTCGCATTTTGGGATACTGGTGTATGCCAGCAGCAAGTGTCATTTTGGTTACCTGTTGCCCTGACCAGAGAGAGGACCCAGGGAGGTACCTGGAGAAAACATTTGAGAAAAAAGGGTAGAGCCCGTTCAGCTTTGATTGTGGTTGTCCTGTGCAGGAGCTGGATTTGATGATGCTTGTGGGTCCCTTCCAGCTCGGGATATTCCATAATTCTGTGATCCTTTCCTGTGATGTGGCTGTGGATAAACCAAAGGACAGGAAAAAGCGGCAGTCAGCGTCTGGGAGAGAGGAGAGCGCTGGGTCAGCTGGCAGGGCTGTGGTGGGATTGACCTTGGAGTCAGAGATGGAGCCAAAGGCAGGACAGAGGAAGTCTGTGAGTTTGCCTTCAGCACTTTCTTCGAGACAAACTTGTGAATTCGAGCAAGAAAACAGTTTCCAGCAGGAGCAGAGCTGAGGGACCCTCCCTGTGTCCAAAGGCCTGGCACAGCGTCCAGGGCAGTGTCTCTGACACCTGGAGCAGCATCTCCAGGCTGCTTCCCTCTTTGCCTTTCCTAAACTTGAATATGGGAGGGCTCCTGCTCCAAATGTTCTCCAGGACTTGTGGCTTGGCTTCACAGTGTCCCACAGGGAGGGCCATGTGCACCATCCCTGCTGCCCCTGTGCCACGGAGTGTAGTTGCATTGTTTTAGGATTTTTCTTTCTCTCTCATGGAGAATACAGATAAACTGTACTTTCTTAATCTCTGTGGTTTGTGTTAGAGGTGTACAAGCCATAACCAATAGGTCTTTGGGGGTGGATCGTCTTTGGCCAATAGACAATTGTTTATTACTGTGTATAAAAAGAACTTTTTGTAAATAAAATCTTCTTCTTCACCATCTTGAAGCCTGTCTGCCTGACCTCTCTACCTGCTTCCACAAATCCCACCAACAACAACGGAGGACAATCCATCGCCCTCAAAGGGGTGTGAGGAGGTAGGAAAGGAATCTCTGCTCTGCTCCTGCCTTCCTGAGTGACTGCAGCCCCGAGGGGGATTTTCCAACCCCCTCCTTGCCAGATCCCTGCATCTCAGTCCTTCCAAAAACCCCACTCCTCGTGTGTCTGCTCGGGCTCTTTATCTACATAAATGATGTAGGGGATGAGGGGTCTTTGGGGATGATTCCCATTTTAGGATGTTGTGCCAGAGTGCCCTGGACATCCTGTGTCTGTGTACAGGTGTTGTATCCAAGTCTGGATATGTTTAGGAGCCTGACAAATGTCAGGGAGCAGCTGTCCCCGTGATAGGACCAGTGGAAGCTTGGCAATCGGGATTGAAAGGCTAAAATTCATAAATTGTACCCAGTCTGAACCTTGTGGAGGGCAAAGAGAACATTTCAGAATTTCCTTGCTCTGACAGGGGAGCCCTGCAGTGATAACCTTGCTGGCCTTCTCCAAATTTTCTCCTCGAAACAGGTCCTTGGCAGGATATCAGGGAAGTGGGATGAGCACAGCTGCTGCTGATACCTGGGATTTACCTGCTGGGATTTCCTTGCCATCATTGTCTCTCTGACACCTTTCCCCCTCCATTTTTAGCATAACAGAAACATTTAGGTTGGAAAAGTCATTGGAGATCATCAAGTCCAACCATTCCCCCAGCACTGCCAAGGCCACCACCAGCCACGTCCCCAAGTGCCACATCCACATGGCTTTTAAATCCCCCCAGGGTCGTTGACTCCACCACTTTCTGCAAAGAAACTTTTCCAAAAATCCAGTCTTTCCACTCAGGCATCCTGCTTTTTCATGGCAATTTTTCGTGGAATTCTTCACTTCCCTCTTGCCACACATGACTTGCATGAGCCCTAGTGGGAACTTTCCACGCACATCTCCCACCCAGCTAAAGGGAATGGCTCTTGGTTGACAAGATGATCTCAGCCATGTGGAAAGCTTTTCAATTAGGTGGCTTTAGAGAGGCTTGGTAAAATTTAAACTCATTAACTTCAAATTTTGTAAAAAATCAGAAATTAATAACTTATTTGTGGACAGCAGGTCCAGCACGTGATAATGGGAGCTGTTGGATAGACTTGGGAGAATCAGATGTAAATATTGGGGAGATATTCCCCAGGATACCAAAGAAGGAAGTGTTTCATACTGCACAGGAGGCTCCAGTTCCTGTCTCCTGTGGATTTTCTGTTCTTAAACACTTTGGGACTTTGAGATGGCCTGGAAGTGGCCATGGAAGCAGAAACCACGCTGGGAACAGCTCTGAGAAAAAAGAGTTAATGTGTCCCAGGACCCGTCTGTGTTCACCTGTATTAGTTCTTCAAGTCTGTCATTTTCTTTCCATTTGAGGGATGCAGGCTTGGAGCTTTAGTCGGGAATTGAGTGGAATTCATGCATCTGAACCCAAAATGCTGCTGTCAATCTGGGGGGTCTCATTGCCGTCACAGTGCATGGCCCATGTGAAAAACCTGGCAGAGTCCTGGCAAAGGGATGTTCCCAGATCTACTACAGAGACTTTGCAAATTTTCCCCCCCACTTTGTTCCAGAAGGAGCATTTCGCCCACAATTACTCGGCTACACTGCCAAAAAAATTAGGCATTGCATGATGAGAAAGGGAGATGCTTGTCGAAAAAAAGAAAAGATGCCTTTAAAATGTGAAATAAATATAAAGGGGAAGAAAGCAGAGCCAGCTGCATGAAAACCCCTATAAATTGTGGAGATTTCCGCGCTGGGATGAAGTCATGCAATCAGGAAGGTTGAGGTTCCTTGAGGAATGACACAAAGAGGTTGTCCAACCCCTGTCCCAGCAATCTGACAGCCTGGCTAAAATCCATCAAATCCCCCCAGGATGAGCCCTCACCCCACATCTCAGCTGTCTGTGGCACATGGGGCGGGGGATAAAGCTGGATGTGATTGGGCAGGAGAGAGGGGGGGTTAGGTTGGATATTAGGAAAAATTCTTCCACTTGAAATGGTGGTCAAGCACTGGAACAAGCTGCCCAGGTGTAGTTGCAGTGTTTTAGGATTTTCCTTTCTCTCTCATGGAGAATATAGATAAACTGTACTTTCTTAATCTCTGTGTTTAGTGTTAGAGGTGTACGAGCC
>VZTX01021311.1:0-10902 GCA_013400915.1 Pardalotus punctatus | reverse complement strand
TGGAGTCACCATCCCTGGGAGTGCCAAAGACCAGGTTGGACAGGGCTTGGAGCAGCCTGGGACAGGGGGCGGTGTCCCTGCCTGTGGCATGGGGGTGGGACTAAATGATCTTTAAGTTCCTTTCCAACCCAAACCACTTTGGTATTCAGTGTCCATCCCAGCTAAGATTTTAGGATGTTTCTTCCCGCAGAGGGTGGGGTATGGTTTGCTTTTCTGTTGTTCGTGGGATTTGTGGAAGCAGGCAGAGAGCTCAGGCAGACAGGCTTCAAGATGGAGAAGAAGAAGGTTTTATTTACAAGAAGTTCTTTTTATACACAGTAATAAACAATTGTCTATTGGCCAAAGACAATCCACCCCCAAAGACCTATTGGTTATGGCTTGTACACCTCTAACACAAAACACAGAGATTAAGAAAGTACAGTTTATCTGTATTCTCCATGAGAGAGAAAGGAAAATCCTAAAACACTGCAACTACAGGTGGGGCGCTGGAAGAGGCTCCCCAGGGCAGCGGTCACAGCACGAAGCCTGGCAGAACTCAAGGAGCACCTCAGCCCTATGGTTCAGTTTTAGGTAGTTCCATAAGGAGCAGAGAGCTGGGCTCGATGATCCTTGTGGATCTCTTCCAACCTGAGATACTCCATGATCAAAAAAATAACTCTCCTAACGGTGAACACTTTATCCTGACCCCTGTATCCACCACAGGCAGGAATGCTGAGCTCATTCCTGATATGCTGGTGCATGGAATTGTTGCTGCTCTTGCAGGCTTGTTGCAAGACTTCCCTTGTCTGTATCAATCTGTATTTTTTTCTACATCTTAGGCAGTACAGCTGGTCCTTTTTTCACTTTTTTCACTGCTTCTTCAGCCCCCAGGGCTGTAGACTTTGCTACTGGTGTTGCTCTTGAAATGCTGTGACATCGCTCCCTCAGCCCTCCTGTTTTGAATCACTGTTGCTTTGGGGGAGAGGAAGCTGCTTTCCATGCCCTGGATGCTATTAAGGAAAATCACAAACTGTCTGATGATTATTATTATTTTATAATTTTTTTTTTCTGGCCTTAGAACGCTGAGAGTAATGAATGTGCTAAACCTCACACCAGCAGAAATCCAAGGAGACAGGACATCTATTTATAAAAATAAAGACAGAAATTGCCCCCAGCATTCACGCATCGTTAGAAAGCTAAACCACAGCCCCAAATGATCCCCTTCAGTCTGAACATGTGCTCACAGCACGGCGAGGGAAGGGCTGACACAGAGCTGCTCCGTAATGAGGCACTGCATGAAAATCCCAATCCCATGGAGACTGGGAAAGGTAATTCAGAAAAAAAAAAAAAAATAGAAGTTCAGGGAAAATCCCTCAGTTTTTGTCACTGATGTTTTCCCAGATTATCTGGGGGAAAGGAAAGCAGGATGGTGAATGAAGGGCAAGCTTCCACCTGCATCTCCCTGGGGAGCTGCTGGATCCTGTGCTGGATCCCACCTTGTTTGGAGGGATGACTGAAGCAGGGAAAATTAAATTTAGATATTGGGAAGAAATTCTTCCCTGTGAGGGTGGTGAGGCCCTGGCACAGAGTGCCCAGAGCAGCTGTGGCTGCCCCTGGATCCCTGGCAGTGCCCAAGGTCAGGCTGGACAGGGCTTGGAGCAGCCTGGGATAATGGAAGCTGTCCCTGCCCATGGCAGGGATGGAATAAGTTGAGTTTTAGAGTCACATCCAAGCCAAACCATTCTGGCAGGAGTTTGAGCAGTCCCTTGCTGAGCTGGAATGACCCAGAGGGAGGGTGCTGCTCACGTGTGCTCCGTTCTGCCGCTGGTCCTGCTCCCCTGAAACCAACTTGTGCTCAAACACGAACAGAATAATTTCATCTGGCCATATTCTGAGACTCCACTCCAATCAATTAAGCTTTTAAAAACACAGCCCTCGTGGCCAGTTCTGTTTGCTGTTGATGGAAGATTATGTATGGCAATTAGGGAACGAATTCAGCCTAAGCAAATATCCCTTTTCTTCTGCCTGATGAAGCTTTTTGATGTCTTTTCAAAAGGATCCGCTCGGGAAGGAAGAGCAACACCTGCTGAACGTGGCAGCAAGACAAAAGGGGTGGCAGAAAGGATACAAGGAGAGCACAGGAGGCTGTGTCTGCTTCAGACAGCTCCAGCCACAGCCCCGTGGGCTGGGCCACAGGAGCCCTGTCTGGACCATAAAGCTGTCAGGTGCAGGAGGATCACAGCAGCTTCTGCTTCCTCGTTTACATAAAGATGAAAGGGGAAAATGCACCCATGGATATCAAAAGAGCAGATGATTGCATCCAGTGGCCGGCACAGGCTGTGCTTGCTGTGCTTTGCAAAACAAGCCAGGAGACAATTAAGGTCTAATGGCAATTAGGCCCCTAAGAGCAATAAAATGAGTAGGATTTATTCTCTGTTAGAAACCACAGCTCAGTGGTTTTAGACCTTCCCCAGGAAACAGCTCCTTCTTTTCTTTTCTTTTGCTCTTCTTGTTTTGATTGTTGTTTCCCCAAGCTTAGCAGGGGTTTGCTGTTTTCTCGATGAAAAATGGACTTCTCTGCTCTTCAATAAACCCCAAAAAAAGACCAAGAAAGAAAAGGAATTGGAAACTGACATTTCTGTGAAAACTGTCTTGGGGCAGGGTAGGGGGGAAAAATGTTTTTCATTAAATATTGTGAATGAGAAACTTTTACCCTCTCCCTTCAAGCACAGATCCTGTGGTCTCCCTCCCGATAAGCAGTGTAAATATATCCTTAACCTTTCCACAGCTTGATCCTCTTTTTCACTGTGCCAGGATTGCTCCAAACCTCTCCAGCAGCCTCCCCAAGCCACCTTCCACCCTGAAATCCTAGGCTGTACAATAATTTAGGATGGAAATGCCCTCCAGAGTCACCAAGTCCAACTGTCCCCCCAGTGCTGCCAGGTCCACCACTAAACCACATCCATGAGGGCTTCACCCATTGAACGATTCCCGGGATGATGACTCCACCCCTGTTCCAATGCTGGACGTGTTTTGGCCCAACAGAGGTCAAGAAGAGGATGGATCCGGCTGCAGAGAGGGCAGGGAAAGCCTTATGGTTTGCTTTTCTGCTGTTTGTGGGATTTGTGGAAGCAGGTAGAGAGGTCAGGCAGACAGGCTTCAAGATGGCGAAGAAGAAGGATTTATTTACAAGAAGTTCTTTTTATACACAGTAATAAACAATTGTCTTTTGGCCAAAGACAATCCACCCCCAAAGACCTATTGGTTATGGCTTGTACACCTCTAACACAAAACACAGAGATGAAGAAAGTACAGTTTATCTATATTCTCCATGAGAGAGAAAGGAAAATCCTAAAACACTGCACCTACAAAGCCTCACCCGGCAGAGATGGATGCCGGCTGCTTGGAAAGCCCCTGGATCACAGGTGGGGTGGGATGGGAAGCTGGGAAGCGCCGTTGTTTACTCACCCACCTCTTCCATTCAACCTTTTTATGGCAGAGCTGCCACACCCGTGAAGAAAAGTCACCCCCAGACCCCAACCCCACGACTCGATCATCACCAGCCCCAAACAAGAGCACAAAACACCTCGGCTTTCCAGTCTGGAAACTCAGACCTCTTTTTGGTTTTCCTTTTCTTTTTTCATTTCAGCATCTCAAGTCTAAGATTTAGTGCTAAACTGACAGGCTTAACTTGTAAAGTAACTGGCAAATCTTGAAAGAATTGTGGTTTCCTCCTTCCCCGAGGACACTGCGAGTGCCATGGTTTTTCACTTTAGTGATAGATGGCACTTGCAGGCGAGGATTTCGATATCTGAGTGCTAAAGCAGCCACAGGTCTGGTTCCTATCAAGAGTACATTCTGTCACACAGAAATTGAAACAGCATGGACACCACACACAGAAATGGAAAGGAGAATTAGACATAAAATTAATTCTCCCTGTAAAGGAAGGTGGTTTCAGCTGTCTCAGTTCACAGGAGAGCCCGGGGATGCTCATTTCCTGGGGATTGCCCACTCCTAAATTCTACCTTTGATTTTGGGGACCGGTGATCAGAGTTTTTCCAAGCAGCACATGGGTGGAGCCACGAACCTTCAATAAAATCAGGAAAAAAACACCAGCAAAACCCCAAAACAGCAACACCCCCTGCCCCTGCTAGGTGAACTAAAGGAGTTGATTTGATTGAAAGGGGATTATCAGGGATTATCAGCTTCTCAAGTTTTTCTGGAGTCCATGAATTTACTTTCATTACCTGGGCAGAAATGCCCTGAATGTCCCTATTTTAAAGCAGTTATTTCCCTAAATAAACCCATGTTAAGGACATGAGCAGTGTCTGCTCTGTGCACAAATGTCCAAGGGGTGCGTTCCCATGTCTGCACCTACGTGAAGCCCCAGTGAGCCAGGACTTCTGGGACGAGCATCTCTTTTGCCAGGGAAACTCCTGGTTTTTTCCACGCATTAAAAGAAGCTGGCAAACCTCAGGGAAGAGTTGTCTTTTTGGGAATGTCTTGTGCCAAAACTGCAGCGAAGCCTCTTTGAGACCTCCCAAGAATTGAACTGCCCAGGATGCCTGAGGGATGTTTCAAGGCGTGTCACCCTTCCCAGCTCTTGGGAACGTCTTTTCTTCCCAGCTCTTGCTGCCATATTTAGAAAAGTCGTCTTAAACACTTTTGGGTTTTATAAATTTAATTTCACAGTCGTGCCTTGGCTGCTCTGGGTCGGAGGCTTTGCTGCCTTTAGTTTGGAGGCAGCTGTTGCTAAGGGACATCCATAAGGCCAGTGGGATGGTTTCCCTCCAGGGATTCCAGGCAGAGGCAGATTTTGTTATGCTCATGATGGGAGAAAAAAAAACCCAAAAAATTAAAAGGTAAATAAAAATGAAAGGCCAGGAGCTGCAGTGTTGATTTTGAGAAGAATGTATTTAATTTCTTTTCCTGCTATGCACTTCCTAGACAACCTTGAGCCATTTCCCTGGCATCTGCCACCACTCCCACCCCTTGGAGAGATGTTCAGAGGGCAAAGGGGGCTGATGAGGTTCAACCCCCAAATCCCACAGAGAGTTTCCACAACCCCAGTCGATTTTGGGGGACCCAGTGAGATCTGACCCATTTTGGGGGAGCCAGAGGGAATTTTTTCTGGGCCTCAGCCTGTGCCTAGGGCTGGGTAACACCAGGCATTTCATTGGCCTTTCAGGATCGCAGCTTGCCTGTGAACACCAGCCAAGTGAAAAAGGGCCAATAATGCCTTTTTTGGTTCTTTTTCTTTTTTTTTTGATTGGCTTTATTCAGTATTTTTAGCATTTCTATTTAAACACAAGCTCAGAAATCGGAGCAGGTAATCACAAATTTCGGCATTGAGTAAATTATTGCAGGCCCGCTATAAACCCGCAGGGATTTGGGGAACAAAGTCAGAAGGAATTCTGTGCCAGAGCCAGAACAAGGAGCCCTGGGCTTGACTCTGAGGAAAGAGCAAGCTGGGCACTGCTTTAAAAAACCAGCAACTAGCATGGAACAAATTAAAAAGGGAAGCAACGAACTCCTCTGGGATTCCATAATCATTTAAACATTCCTCTGGGACATCTGAAGCCGGGAGGGAAGGGGAAGGGGGTGGTAAAAAAAGTGTTTCTAACTCACAAGGAATGTTAGCAACAAAAAGGGACCCGTACGGGTGTGCCACAGCCCGAGCTAGTCACAAAGCAGATGTGCAGCCTCCACTTTTCCCCCATTTTCTCTCCTGCTTCCTTCCTCTCCCTCTTCTTCCTCTCCCTCGCTTCCACCTGCGGGATGGAAGGAGCAGGGAGGGAGTGTTTGGTGTGGTGGGTCAGGGGAGGGAACAACGGCCCCATAAATCAGTTTGGGAGGGGCCCAGAGGGCAGGGGTGGCGGGGATAATCCAAAAATAAACCACGTGTGAGTTTTATTCACAACGGGGTACAAATAATGCAGTTTTGGAGGGTTTGCCTCTTTCTCTCCCCTCCCCAGCACCGGGTGGGGGTGACACCCACAGGGTCCTGTCATCGTCCCTTTCCTCTCTGCTCTTTGAACCCCTTGGAGGAGCCACTGGGTGATGCCAAGGGACTCTGGGGTCAGCAAGAATGCTCTAGTTTGGCCTAGACCAATTTTTATCTGATCCTTTAGCATGAAAATTTCATTTTCTCTGTCCCAAGGAGGCGGGTCATCTGCTGAAAGACCTCAAAAACTCTGGTGGGAGCCAAGGAACCCAAATCCCTCTTGTCTGGGAGCTTTTAACGTCCCCTTGGCTTGCACCCCTGTGTGTGAGTGAAGAATGCCAAGTTTGGGTTTATTAAAGGAAGAAAAGGGGAAGAAATAAAACACCCCAAGTGCCCAAAGCCTGAGTGTGACATAAGGAGCCTCGAGGCAACTTTCATCATGTTTTTAATGTGGTTTCCTTCATCTCCCTGGCCTGTTTGCTGCAGCAGATTGCATTTAGATGATGTTTTTACCAGATCAGTGTGAGGATGCCCCCCCCACCCGCAAGAGCTCCCCTACCCCATAAGTGCAGCCAACAAGAACAAAAACACCCAATTTATTCTTTAAATGCACAGTTCTGAAGCACAGTGTCATTTTGTCCTCGCACTAACTCAAAAAAATAAATGCATTTGCCCTCATTACTCATCTCTGGAGGGACTGGAGATAGGTTGATCCCTAAAAGAAGCCCCAAGCTTTCAGCAGCATGAAATCCCAATTTCAGCCTCAGAAGATTGCATGTCCATCCCAAAAGGAAAAATAGGGAAAGCTTCCTCCTGCTGCAACAGTGTTGATGTTTTCAAGGTCAGGTTTTTTTCTAAAAAATAAAGAACAACAGAGCAATCTATCCCAGCTTTCCCTTGCTCCTGTGCCTGCTGCATGTGCCGGGTGCATCCCAGATCCCTGTGAGCATCCCAGATCCCTGCAGCCCCTACCAAGCTCTCCCTGCAGAGCCTGGCTGTGGTCACCCAGGCAGATTATTTTTCCTTTTCCCCCCATTAAGAAGCAGTGACTCATTTTCCAGCCATTCCCAGTGAATCCTGTTTTTTTGTCGGATGGGAGGGAAAGCCGGAGCGGTAGCTGGAACCTTGCAGATAGGCTGTCCTTAACACTTGGCAGTCTTAAATCTCTTATGATGTCTATAAAGTGTGCACAGACAGGTTTTGAACCATTCCTGTGGAACAGGAATGCCTGGGGGCTTCTCTTTCAGGGAACTCAGGCAGTTGTAAAGGAGTTTTGGAGCATTACCTGGATTTTTCAGATGGGAAAAGAGTTCCAGCAATGGGGAAGCGGAGAGCGCAAAGGAAAACAGCCTGAAATGAGAGCCAGGGTCTTCCCAGTGATGAATCAGGGCAGCACTGGGAAGGAAATCACATTTTGAAGGAGTTAAGCGAGGCTCCCGGCGGCCCAAGGGAAGATCCTTGGCCATGAAATCCCGGCAGGGATCCCAGGATGTCGACTGGAAGGGGGCTGTGTTGGCCAGGGCTGCAGCAGAGCTGGCCCGTGGCAAGGGATCCTTCAGGTCATCTCCAGAGGCTGGCGGATTCCAAATCCGAGATTCCATTTCCAATGGACTCCCCACGATCTGATGGAGCTGGGGTGCAGCAAAGCTTTGTTGCTGCAGAAAATAAAGGGAACCTCTTTCCACGGTGATTTCTTTCCAAGGCCACGCCAACACGGAAATGGGTGGGTCTGGCCAGACTACAAGACGTGGGCAGAAATTTTTGCCAGGTTTTCAAAGGTTTGAGTGTCCCCAGCTCGGTAATGAAGCCTCAGAGGAGATGAGGAGATGTTCAGAAGGCCAGATTTGGGTGCGTAACAGTGACTTTTCCCATCTGGATTAGGCATTCCAAAGACCATTACTCCGATGTGGGTATGAAAAGCAGGGATTTGGGATATTTAGGTCTAATTCAGGCAGTTCTGCTCAGTACTGGACAGTTGTGGCTTTGGGAGATCTCCAGGACAGGTGTTTGTCCTGCTTGGAGCCCAGCTAGGCTTTGTGAAATTGGTGACTCGGCTGAAGCTCAGAACTAATGATTTCACCCAAGCTAACATTCCATCCGAGGTTTGTTCCTCCCAGCTTGCCCTAGAGCTGCAAGACTTTCCCTTCATCGTTTTTAGGGTGAGGAGAGTCAGCTAAGCTGGTGAGTGGAGATCTTCTCATTGTTTTTATGGGGAGCTGGTGGATCTGGTGTCACTCTTTGTCCCGAGGGTGCTCGAGCAAGGAGCTGACCACAAGCCCACCCACCTCCTGTCCCTCCTGGTGATCTGCTCTTCACCCCTGGTTTTCCCCTTCCAGCTGCCACCTTGGCTCACCCTCTGCAGTCACCAAGTGAGGAAATTGCGCCACCGGCTTGCAGGAAAATTCCAGCTCTCTTTGGTTAGGAGGAAATCTTTGCTCATAACCACAGAAAAGGATACACACAAGGATGCCAAAGGCCCTAAGGAAAGCTCTGGAACTCCAGCAGTTGTTCCAGTAGGAGGTGTTGATCCGAGGGTTGGAGTCCCTCCGCTCTGGGAGAGCTGGGGGTGCTCACCTGGAGGAGAGAAGGATCCAGGGAGAGCTCAGAGCCCATTCCAAGGTTTAAAGGGGCTCCAGGAGAGCTGGAGAGGGATTGGGGACAAGGGATGGAGGGACAGGACACAGGGAATGGCTTCATGCTGACAGAAGGCGGGGATGGATGGGATATTGGGAAGGAATTGTTCCCTGGGAGGGTGGGCAGGCCCTGGCACAGGGTGCCCAGAGCAGCTGGGGCTGCCCCTGGATCCCTGGCAGTGCCCAAGGCCAGGCTGGACAGGGCTTGGAGCAACCTGGGACAGTGGGAGGTGTCCCTGCCCATGGCAGATGATCTTCAAGTTCCTTTCCAACCCAAACCACTTTATTCTCTTTTATTTCAAGGCAACACAGGGAGGCAAACGAGGAGAGCACAGCCCCAGTGATGAACACGGTGTCAGACACGGGGAGCCTGCCCGCTGCTGAGACAGGAGTGTTGGAATTTCCAGGCGTCTCCGTGCCGTGCAGAGGCAGTCACCTGCAGTAAATAAAGCTGGGTCGTTGCTGTTTAAACAGAGAGCAGGTTATGATGGATGAGGCGTCACCTGTCCCCGCAGCCACGGCCCAAGTGTTGGAAATGCCATTATGGAAGTGCTCGTAAAAGCTCAGCAGGGCTGGAAAACTCTGCCTGCTCCTGCTATCTGCCTTCTTTTTGCAAGCTGGATGTGTTCTGCTGTAAAACATATAAAGAAATGCCTTGATGAGTGAACAGGAAAACAGGTTCTTAGTAAATGCAGAAATCCTAATGCAACAGGGCGTGCAGAGTCCCTGTTTGCTGCATCGCTCACAGTGGATAAACCATAAACTCCGGGTGCAGAGCTGAGACAGAAATGGCCCTGAAAATGCTGGTGTGGAGCAGAGAAACCAGTGGAACAAATCCTTGTGCTCTGCTCCCTGGAGAAATCTTCAGCAGCCCAGCTCCGCTCTGCTCTGCTGGGGCTGTGAGCGAGGGTGCAGTCCCTGGATCTCCTCCCCCTGAGAATTCCTGATGTGCTCTGCACGTTGTCTGGGCTGTGCAGGGCTATTCCCAGCTCTCCCAGCTCACTGAACAATCCGGGACTCAGCTCCCGCTCCTCGCACGTCTCTACCTAAAAAAAAAACCATCCCACCTCTGCCAGCAAAAGCTAAGCCAGAGAGAATGCCAAGACCCTTTGTGATCATCAGCACGCCTTGGTGGTGGAGCTTCTGTGGTGAGTTTTGGGGGACCCCAGTGTCACCCCAGCTGTGCCAGCCAGGAGAGCGACTGTCACATTAACAGCCACAGCTTTATGGCTCCACTGGTGGGAATAATACAGCAAGGAGGTGTCCTGGTGTGTTTCCCAGGATGCTTTAATTTGTGTTTCTGGAGACAAATGATGCCTGAAATTGCATATTATAAGCCCAGCTTTTCAAGGTTTTTTGGTTTGTTTCTAAGTGCAGGCCGAATGTCTTCCCTTTCAAACCGGCTGTCCTCTGAAAACCAGCAAGTGCCTTTTTGCCTCGCTGGCCTCCCAAAACACGCGATCCGAATGTCTGATTAAGGTCCTCGTGGCTGAGCTCTGGGCTCCCAGTTCAAACGTGGAACGGTGTCTATAAAACTTTTTATATCATCGCCAGTAATATTAGAATCATATTCCCTTGACCATCCTTAGGAAAACAGTTCTTGACGCACTACTGGGATGAAAGGAGGGGAACACATGGTATCAGTAAAAACTGAGTTAACAGAGCATTCCAAGCAATAACATTACACTATATAGTGTAGCAACAAGCCAAGGAGTCATAATTATTGGGAGTAAGTGGAATCCAGGGGTGCCCCCAGTGCTGCATTACACTGCTTTTGGTGGAAGAACCTCAGGCACTCAGTGCATAACAACGGGTCCCGCTGTCGATATAAAAAGGTTGATATGGCCTCAAAAACCCCCTCTTCTTCACAGCCATGATGGATAACAGAGGTTTCTCCTCCCCTCTCACCTGCCCACATCCATCCTGCCTCTAATTCCCCCCTTTTTAAGCCCTGGTGCTGTTTTTTCCCACTTGGCAAAGGCTGGTGGGGTTGGGTGGTGAGCGCCTGGGGGAAGCCAGGAATTCAGGGTCGGGATTTGCAGGGCACAACAAACCCACTTGGCAGCTCCTCCCTCCCTCCCTCCATCACCCCACTCCTGATTTTTGGAGCCATGAAAAACAACTTCCTGTCAATAAACAGGAACAAAAGCTTGGAATCATCTTCAAAGTGATGAGTTATGTCGAAAATATGTTTCGGGGCACTTTGAATGTTCCTGTAAACTGGAGGGAAGTGATTGTTCCTGACGCTTTGGCATTGGAGGGGAGTTTATAAATACCCAGGTCTGTCGGAGTTAGTTCTGCCATGGGGAAAAAAACGCATGGAGGGAGAGGAAGAAGAGGGGAGAA
>VZTX01021310.1:0-32475 GCA_013400915.1 Pardalotus punctatus | reverse complement strand
ATCTTCCCCAACACTGCCCCATGGCACACCTGGGCTGCTGTGGGGGAGCAGAGGACACATCAGCATCTCTCAGCCATCAGTGCATCACCCTGGCAGAGCTGTCACAGCCGGACACAGCTAAGGGGTCTGCTCCCTCACCTGCACTGGCGTGGCACTGACCAGTGTGACCCTTCCCCTCACGGCATTGTGACCATTGCACCTGGCCGTGCAACACTGCAGGTGAGGGGGGAACGTGCTCCTTGGGGCAGGGGACACCCAGGGAGCAGGCAAGGAAAGGACAAGGTGTTCCCAAATGTCAGGGCTGAAGGAGGTCTGATGCTGACCCACTGACCTCGTGGGTGGCATGCCTGCCCATGATGGAGGGGTTGGAACCAGGTGATCTTTAAGATCCATTCTGTGATTCTGTGATTTTTCTGCTCTTACACCATGCTCTGACTACGCATATTGAAGCTGGGTTTGGGCCTGAGCATATGGAGAAGTCAGGGGCCAGAAAGACCACAGGAGCGGGAAGCAAAAGCACACAGCTCACGGTCAGGATACAGAAGATACTGAGAGAGACCAGGGAGCAGAAGGTGACAAAAGATGTTGGCAAAGGTGACAAGGACCCAAAGCACCCCGGGGGCCAGCCCACCCCCCAGGACTGGCTGGGATGCAGAGCTGGGGTGCAGCATTGGGGTGCAGTGCTCCTTGGAATGGAGAGCACCAGCTGTGGCACAGGGGCTGCCAGCCCTCACACACTGCACCCAGCCCTGCTGCCAAGTCAGACAGCCTGGCCTTGTCCTTCAGCAGGATCTTTCCATCTCTCCGATGTCCCTACCAAACACACCAAACACGTGCTCTTGCTTTAACAGCTCTGTTGACAGAGTCTGCCACAGTCTTGTGAGTGTCTTCCAAGATCTAATTACCTCTGTTATTAAAAACCCGCCTCACTTTTGGTCTCAGAATATTTGGTTCCCACTTTCCACTGTTGAAATCTGCTAATATATTTATTACATTGATTCCTGGTACTCCTGGGTCTGCAGGATCCCTCTTATGTATTCAGTCCATTTTGAGTGTGGTGGGCAGGACAAATCCCACAGCACTCTCATACCAGTGAGATCAGTCCTTCACTATCACATTATTCTTTTCCCTCTGGTGTAAAAGCAGCATCAGCAGAGCTCCTTGGGAACACCCTTTTATTCTGGTGCAGGTTAGTTGTCACTAATTGTCCTTGATAATTGTTCAAGGACATCATAGAATCATCATCATCATGCTAGAATGGTTTGGGTTGGAGGGGACCTTGAAGATCATCTCGTTCCACCCCCTGCCATGAGCAGGGACACCTTCCACCGGACCAGGTTGCTGCTGTCCAACCTGGCTTTGGACACTTCCAGGGATGGGGCAGCCACAGCTTCTCTGGGCACCCTGTGCCAGTGACATCTGTGTGTGCTGGTTCCAGCCGGGGTAGAGTTCATTTTCTTCCCAGTGGCTGTTTTGGATTTGTGCTGAACACGGAGTTGATGATATAGAGATGTTTTTGTTATTGCTGAGCTTGCACATAGCCACGGCCTTCTCTGCTTTTCATATGGCCACACTGGGGAGGAAGTTGGGGGTCCATGGGAGGTTGGGAGGTGACACAGTCAGGACAGGTGACTCAAACTGACCAAGGGGATGTTCCAGACCATGACACCCTGCTCAGTATATAAAATGGGGGAAAGAAGGGGGAGGAGGGTAACATTTGGAGTTATGGCATTCCCAAGTCACAGTTGCACAGCATGGGGCCCTGCTCTCCTGGAGATGGATAAACACCTGCCTGCCCATGGGAGGCAGTGAATTAATTCCTTGTTTTGCTTTGCTTTGCTTGAGTGCACAGTTTTTGCTTCTTTATCTCAACCCACAAGTTCTCCAGCTTTTACCCTTCTGATTCTCTCCCTGATCCCATTGGAGGGGGCGTGAGCGAGTGGCTGTGAGGGGCTGGGGTCTGACTGGGCTTAAACCATGACACTGGCATACCCCTCACAACTACACCAGACTGCTCCCCACACCCCAGATAAATGTGGAGCATCCTTTATGGTAGATCACAGGTTTCTGTCAGTCCCAAGTGGGGTAATGCTGTTTCTGTGGGTGATGGGCTGAATTTTGGGTGGCAGACCCTCACGAGTGGAGGTTTGCAGCAAGTCAGTAGTGCTGTCATTTGCCAGGCACCTTCCCACCCCAGCACTATTCCTGCATTGAAGGCAGTGCACACTCACCCCTCCTGAAGGTCAGGGGATTGCACAGGGGACAGAATGCTGCCTGTGTGGGAGGTGGCAGAAACACATCAAACACCAGGTCTGGTCACTCTGAAGACTTAAAGCTAGTGCCCATCTCACCAGATCTTAGCCCTGGGGCAGGTGTCAGCTCTAAGCCTGTCATCTCGGCTCTCTCCTAGGCCAGCACCATCTGAAAGCAATTTGCCTGTCCTGTAAGAGGAGCTCTGGAGAGCCTAGGTGCAATCCAGAGTCGTGTCTTCTTCATTACTGCCCCAGCCGTGTCCTTGGCTGCAAAACCGAGTGCATCTCTTGCTCTGCCAGCACACGGTAGCGTCAGATACAAGCATGAGCAATGTTTAAACTCCTTAGGGACAGGTGAACATGGATCATAGGGTTCTTTGTGCTGGATGGGACCACAGGAAGCTTCCATGAAAGGCAGCAGGGCTATAGCAAAACTTCTGGGCACCTCTGGCTTTCCGAGGTTTGCTCTTCAGATACTGAGTCTGCCTGGGACTACCAGAGCAGGGTAATGGGTGGGAACAAGAAGTGATCGAGAAGCTTTTGAAATCCTTAAATATCACAGTCAAAACAAATTAGGTGTGAGCTAGTGGAGAGTTTTACCAACATATCCAAGCCTCAAACACTGTCAGTGAAAAGACAGCTCATGCCCTGTTGTATGCCACAATTCTATGATTCTGTGTCCCACTGCCAGCATCAAACTTTCACTGCTCACCCTGGTCCTTTGGGTTTAAAGCGTGGGTGGAGGAGACACTACCTAGTTCAGTGCCTTGTAAATTGACCAGAAGGCAGAATAAAGAGAACCAAAAGCATCTGCTTTTGGATGGGCACAGCTTCAGCTCATAGCTCCAATCTCTGGAGAGAAAACATGCCACTGGTGTGCAAACTGGGACTGCTGTGGCTGGGAAGGATCATGGAATGCATAAATTTCTTAAGGAGAAAATCACTGAAGTAGATAAGGAGACACCCAACACCCTCAGCACATTCCCTGCAACCCAGGTAGGACACGTTGATCTGCATTTTCCTGCGGGAAAACAAATGCATTTGGCAAAACTTGGGTGTATTTTGCATATGGCAATGTGGGTTTATGCAACCAAGCCCTACTCCAGAGCACTTCAGTAGAAGATTTCTGAATAAACACATCAGGACTAATGTTTATTTATCAGCGACAACCCTTCTGTGAGATAGGCACATCCCATCTAATGCTGGCCCCTCGTATGGACCCTCCTCTGGTCCTCGTAGATCCAGGCACAAGGCAGGGCCATCAGACAGCCCTGACTGAGTGGGTATCCTCAAAGCAGCTCAACCTCCCTTTCCCCCTCCCTTTCCTTCCTTCTAACTAATCAATTTAGGAAATTTATGGTATTTACAGCTGGGGATCTCTTGTTTGTGGCAATGCAAATGAACCGCTGTCGGAGCTTGTCAGGCGCTGGAATACACAAAGCCTTTGTGATTTGCTGATTGCTCACACCAGGCTCACCCTCCTGCCAGGCGGCTGATTGAGTTGCCACCTTCTCAACTGCTCTTTTCCCAGGCAGCTGGAGGGTGTGGTGCTACCAACATTTTTGTAGTGGCAAAGCCAGTTTGAGAAATTCCTGCCCCCACCCCTTCAGTTGTGTCAATACAGCTGTCTGGGGAGCTGTGTGGCAATTGGGCTGGCTCACATGGGCACACAGAGGCAATAACTGGGAGGAAGTATTTGTATACACCTGGCTGATGTCAGCAGTGTGGTCAGAAAGAGCCCTGTGCAGCAGAGAGGACACCAAGCTACAGCAGGAATGAGCAGCCAGGGAGTGGTAAATCCTTAAACCCACTTTCCCCCCAGGTGAACACCTCATGAGCTGACACCTCGATGGCATCCTAGCCCTCCATGGCATCCCAGGCACCTGTAGGTCACACACTGGCTGGTCATTACCTGTGCAATGGCCAGCACAGGTCAGTACCTTTCCCTTTCCACCAGTGGGCCAAGTAAGGCTTCTCCGGGGTGTGTGGAGACCCTGCATGTCTCCAGGGCAGGCTGCCATTCCATGTGATTTCTAAAAGAGTTTCCCATGGGAAGTGAATCCCAAGAGAAGTTCAGAGATGGGGTCTGATGCACCTTTAGGGTCCAAGGGGACTTGCCCTCTGAAAACTCCTGGTCAGTGAAGCTACAGCTTGAGAGAGGTGCAAGGCTGTGGATGACTCTGAACAGGGTGAAGAGTATCCCTGGCAAACGCACATGGCCCCCACGCCAGGGTGAAACAGATAAACCATGTTGCTGACACAGCAAGGAAACTCTCAGCTCCCTTGAAGATACCCTGGAAAGATGGAAATGGGGGATGAAAAGGCTCAGTGGGTGCTAAAGATGGTGAAAGCCAGAAGGTCCAGGAAGGGCAGAGTCCCCTGCGGAGAGCTGGTCGTGCTGGAGAGCATCTGTTGACAAGTACAGTGTGGAGCTGATGCCTCCTTGAGGGCACCAAGCAGAAAGGAGAGAAGGGGGGGCTCCCACCCAAAAGATTCACCCTCAGCCCTGAGCAGCTGGTTTGTTCTTATCTCAGACAAGCTGAGGTTTCCCCATGGGACACTAAGGAAGGGTTCAGGATATACTGGTGAAAGGACCTCCAAGTGATACAGGTGATTTCACAAGGGGGAGGTTCAGAAGTGGCTTTTTTGCACTGAGTGACAGTCAGGGCATGTGAGTGTGCAGCTGTGTCTGACTTGGTTGCCACCAACACCAGTGTGCTGGCACTGGTGGCAGAGAGTGGCAATTCTTGCAGCTGGACCCATTGCATGGTGTGACACACAGGAAGTTTTGGGTCATCATTTTTAGGTGGGCCATCAACCTCACTGAGTTTCCTTATTCTTGGGGTATGAACTTCTTCCTGTTTCTGAAAAGTCTGGAAAACAGGGAAATTTTGTCTCTTAGTTTCTCCTGGATATGAGCAGCTCCTAATTATATTGGAGGATACAGGTGCCTCCTAAGATAATGTAAGATAATGATCAGCATGGGGTGATGAAGACCACCTGCCTCATGCCCCTGCAGGGGGACAGCTGTGATAGCTGAAGGCTGGAAGTGTGCAGGGCTGGCAGCACAGCAGTTTCAAAACAGCCTGGTAAGTCTTTGCTCCACAGTGTCAGAGACACAAAGAACAGTTTCGGTCTCAAATGGATGTTTTACAGGTATCATTTCCTAGACCTGTACTCCAGAGGGGAAGCTGAAATTGGTTATAACAGGGAACAGGGCAAGAGTTACCCACCTTCACTGCAGGTGACAGAAAGCCACATTTCACTGCTGGTGGTCAGACAGCCACGAGTTTGATCCCTGGATCTAAGAAGGCATTGAGTCCACCTTGCCCTGCCTGAGCAGTTGCCTGCTCTCCTCTCCATCCACTCCCTCTCCTCCCTGCCCAGCTGGCCAGAGACTGTTCCTGAGACTTCACCATCCAGCACCTTCATCCAGCACCTCTCTGTGACCTCTCTGTGTCAGTGGCCCTGCTGACCCATGTGGAAATGATGTGAAAGCCACAGGAACCAGGTAAACAACAGCAAACAAGAGCAGAGCAGTGGCTTTTCCAGAGCGACATTTGGGAAACATGGACTAGCCCAGTATGAGCAAGAGGCTACACTAGAGATCCCCCCCCAGGTCCCTCTCAACCACCACTGCTGTGAGTCACTGATTTCAAGAATTCAGAATATTCCTGTGTTTTCCAAGACCTGACATCAGCTGAGCTGGTCCCCAAGATATCAAACAAAGGTGAATGTGTTCCTTCGCTCAAAAAGTGGCACCAGCACAAAGAATGAAGGTCCATAACCTCTCCAGGAGAAAGCCAGGAAAACAAGCCTCCAATCCTGCCATAAACTATGTAACTTCAAGCTGAAACCATGAGAACTGTATAGATGTATGGGGAAATACCCTGGTGCCATGAAAATAATTTGTCCACAGCTGTCAGAGAAGCATGGGAAATTAGAAGGATAAAATCACCATCCTGGGGAACAGCAGTGGCTTTATAAGCAGACAAGATGGCCTGGTGAAACCATGGGCCAGAACAACAGCTGAGTCATGTAGACTTTGTAAAAATTGTGTTTGTAATAAATTCTGTCTGAGAGAAGCAGTTCTGTAAGAAAACCATACTGAATTAGGTTGGGTTACCCATACCTGAGAGTTTGGGATTGTTGCTCTGTGCTGAATTCCAGGTCTTTATAGCAGAATTCACGAGATGAAGTAGATTAAACAGTTATTGGGACTGATAATAAAACTGATCTCTGCTTTTTGTTGGCAAAGTTTAGGTACATCCTGACGGAGAACAGGGAAAGGGGCTCGAAATCAAGATGCAACCAAAGAGTTCAGTGTCACATGCATGTGTCAAAAGGAGAAGCAGCTGGGATCTGCACAGAGCAATGGGTTAAAAAGCTAATTGGTTTCTCCAGGGACCAAGAAAATGGTGCCGGGAGTTTTGAAATTATCAGTGAAGCTAAAAAGAGAAATATGAGTGAATATGAGAGAATACTGCAAGCATGAAATGAGCCTCTTCACATGGGTTTTTACAAGGAGACGGTGAAAAAGTGAGTGTAACCAACAGGTTTGTCAACGAGCTTTGGGCTCAGCTGCCCAGTGGCTGGTTAATGCTTGGCAGAAATAAGAACTTAGGCAGCAATGAATCCTGTTTGATTTCAGGGGAAGGCTGTGATTCATGTTCCTTGCACTTTGTTTCTGTTGAATATTGCCACTTTGGATGGTAGAGGGAGACAAAAAGGAGGGTGCACAGGAATGTGCGTCCAGGACAGAGCCCCAGAGCAGGGACCAGCAACTGTTCCTTCTTGGCTATAGCTGAAAATGCCAAAAATCTGCCAAGCCAGCCCTAGTTCAGCTCTGGGGATGCCCCCCATTCATAAGGAAGGTTTATCACAAACTCAACCCACATGAAACCATAAAAAATTTTAGCTCCGAGCTGGATCTGAACAAGTTGCTCTCAGTTTTGCACCAGACTCAGGGCAAGGACTTCCTAAGTGAACACTCAGGTCATTGGCAGGTACCCTGCTGTCTGTAGGGCACAACTTACCTTTCTGATTGTTCCAGCACGTGCTGCTGATAGCTTTGTACCTATCCTCACACACCATCACACAGGGTTTTGCACCTGAAAATTAATTTGAATACACATTTTGTTTCAACTCTTGATAGGAACTGAATGTTTTGCAGCTCAGGTCTTTGAGGCAGAAAGATAATGGCAATTTTCGGATTGTATTTTTAGTTGAGATTAAAAGTATTTTAGTTCCTTGTCTTCCAGAATTTCCTACCAGTGACCACATCTGGTCCATGTACAGTTATAGAAACCAAGTCAGGCTGCAAAACACAGACAGGCCTGGCAGTCACCAGGCCCAACAGAAACATCTCCCAAACAGCCCCCTCTGTACAGTGACGTTTGCTACCAGATTTATTAGCTGGCTCTGCTGATGGGCTATCGTATGGTTTGCTTTTCTGTTATTCGTGGGATTTGTGGAAGCAGGTAGAGAGGTCAGGCAGACAGGCTCCAAGATGGCGAAGAAGAAGGTTTTATTTACAAGAAGTTCTTTTTATACACAGTAATAAACAAGTGTCTGTTGGCCAAAGACAATCCACCCCTAAAGACCTATTGGTTATGGCTTGTACACCTCTAACACAAAACACAGAGATTGAGAAAGTACAGTTTATCTGTATTCTCCATGAGAGAGAAAGAAAATCCTAAAACACTGCAACTACACTATCGTCTCCGTTGATTTTTTTTTTTTCCATTGAAACCACAAGTGCACAATCCTGGCTGCTTCCCAGGTGCAGGCTGCTCAGGGCATGGTCCTTGCTGCCCCCTCCTCACTGGGCTGGACAGGACAAGCCTCCATCCTGCACCACCTCCAGACCCTCCTGGCTGCTGGGACGGGCGCTCTGGAGACCCCAGCCTGAGCCTCACAGTGGGAGGTGAAGAGAGGGAGTCAAAATTGTGCTGGAGCTCCTCCTGCCCGACTCACACTGCCCTGCCAGCCACAGAGCCTTCAAGGGCTCCCAGGCCATGCAGGTGGCTCAAGCACTGTCCTGCACGGGGACACGGTGCCTGGAGGTTCACTGTGAGCACAGGACATCCCTGGGATGCAGAGTGGATGGAGGTGGGCACTGTCAGCATCGCAGGACCAGGACAGCCAGCCCTGTCAACTCAGGGACCGATCTGATGGAGCAAAGGGTCACTGATTTTTCAGTGCTGAACATTTCTTTCTGGCAGCAAAGGTTATAGAATGGCCATTGAAGGGAGACAGTGCTGAGGAAAGTGCCCTTCCTTCACCGAGGGGTCCACCAGACCTCTATCCACACCTGCCCATGCCCATCTGCTGTCCCACAGGCCTGACCCAGGCTGGGACCTGCTGTCCCCCAGGGCTGACCCCAGCTGCTCCCAGGCTGCCCATCTCGCAGTGCCTGCCCTTCACCACTGTCCCACCAGCAGCAGAGGGACAAGGACGATTTCTCTGCTTGTCCTTCCCCAGGTGCCAGCACCCTGAAGAGCAGGTCATGGGATTGGAAAGGGTCAGCCCACAGCAAATAGAGCATCAAGCTTTTCCCAGTTCAAACACAAATGGTCTGATGAGAGCCTGGAAATACCAGTGTTTGATGGCCTGAGAGATGGAACTGTGCCCAAGCTCATGGCTACCCACACAACCAGCTGCCCGGGGCAGTTTGCAGCCCAGGTCTCCACCCTCCCTAACACATTCTGCTTTCCAATCTGTCTTCTGAGAGCCTGTCTCACTTCCCAATCTGTTTTCTGAGAGCCCACACCACCAGCTCCAGGCACACACAGAGCAACCTCAAACACCAACAGGGCCAGCCCTATC
Source organism: Pardalotus punctatus (assembly GCA_013400915.1). NCBI lineage: Eukaryota > Metazoa > Chordata > Aves > Passeriformes > Pardalotidae > Pardalotus > Pardalotus punctatus. The sequence continues at coordinate 23,395 of VZTX01021310.1, read as the reverse complement.
TCCTCAAGGAGCCCCAGCCATCCTTCTCTCGTGCCCTAAAGTGCTGCAAGTTGATCTCATGAATGGTGACCTGCAGAAGCCTTGTCAGATGCTGAAGATGCCCCACAAGAACTGTATTAACTTCTTCATAGTAGTAAGAAGATGCTGTCCTCTCCTAGTTCCCTGCTTCATACCCAGGACATCCCTGTCCTCCTCCAGCCTGGATAGCAGGGACATTTCTTGGTTCCACCACGGTGGCAGCAGAGAGATGAAGGTGAAGACTGCATGCTCAGGAGCAGCGTGATGGGGTCTCAGCCCAGTCAGCTGCACACTGCTCTATAGCAGGACAAAAACATGGATTCAGAGTTTGCAAATGGGCACAGGGAGGACTTGGAGTTGTTCTGCTTCTTGTGGGCATTAGTTAGAGCTCTGATGGATTCTCTGTTGTTTGGGGAAGTATTCCCTTACCACCTGAACCAAGATGGCATTAAGCTTCACAGACCTCGTATTTTGACAACATTCCCTGTGCAGGCACCTTCTCCAGTGGGTAGTTTGCAGTTCTCCATGCACAAGTCCCCACAACACATAGTCCAGGTTAGACACTAAATATTAAGCATGACATTTAGAAATTACCAATAATTTATAAATTATGGGGCTGTCAATCTGCCCAGCAATGCTGAAATTTAAGGAACTCTCCTAGTTCTTCCCCTCCCAGGAAATTCTTGAGGCCTGTCCTTACAAGAGGCATCTCAAATATTCCTTTTTGCCTTCTTCAGTGAGGTTTCTCAGATATATTTTGGAGTCTTCTTTCCTGGAGATTTTCAAAACTTAGCTGAACAATGCCCTGAGGAACTGAGGGTTCTAAACTATTTGAAGTGAGCCGTGCTTGGAGCAGAAGGTTGACCAGAGACCTCCAGACACCCCTCTGAACTGAAATAATTAATGTTTTATGAAATCTGCTCATTGAGAGCTTTCTCTTAAGGAAGAACTTGAATGGCTTTATCTTAGCCTGAACTTCACCCTTCTCAGTGAAATGAGGAAGCCAGTCCTTCTTCCTTGCTTCAGCCTGTCCTTCTCTCCAAGTGTCAGTGAGCATGACAGACTCAGGCCAGTGACAGAGACTCCAACAGCTTGTCCTGCTCCGGGAGCTCCCGTGTGGACACAGACACATCAAAGCCCTGTACAAGACACTCATCCAAGTGTCACCTCCCTGCCTTCCTTACACACCCCTCGCACATGGAAACTGGGTGATGCTCAGCTGCACTAAAGCAAAGCCAAGTGGCGGCAAACACATTTCCTAAACTGGAAACTCCTGGGATATGAGGGCTTTCATAAAGCCTGTGCCCTCCAGTATGACACAGCTAACATGATCCCAATGGGCCAGCAGAGCTATCTCTAGTGAAAAGAAAGAACTATGTAAGACACCAGCAAGAGCAGGTCTGCTCAGTGAAACACAAACTCTTAAGGGAACTGAGGCACAGGAGCACTGCAGTTGTAGTGATGGGAAAAGAAACCCTTTCCTGAGAGCAGGTGCTGCAGGGACTTGGTCTGTTTGCTGGTAAGATAAAGGCTGCAAGGCACTGCAGTTTTCTGGGGAACATGGTGGAGTCTGGGAGGGAAGAGGTAAAGTCACATTTCAGCTGCTAATCAGACGTTTCTCGGGCAGCACCACAGTCTTGCCCATGGATTTTCTGTGCCCATCTGTCTCACCAGGATTGCATCAAAAATTATCTGGGACAAACTGGCAACTGACACCACTAAGGTGCTGTCCCCAGGAGTTCCTGCCTAATGCAGACAGCCACCTCAGAGAGCTGATGATGTTCTCACAGTACAGTCAGGTCTACACTCAAACTTCCCCAGCGTGTGCTCGGCAGCACAGGTTGGTTTAACCCGTTTAACAAAACCGTCCAGCACGTCGGTGTTGGAACATGCAGGTGCATCAGGCTGATAACTCCAACCATTCCCACCAGGCAACGAGCCCTAATGGGCTGCTGGGTGCAACCAGACCACAGCAGGTCCCAGCCAGGTTGTGGAATCTGGCACAGGCAGTGCTGCAGCTCTGCAAGCCTGGGCACACTGAGAGGGCTCATGGGAGATCCGTTTTCTTAGTGGTGACCTTCTTAGCATGGAAATATGAATGGGAAAGCACACATGGGTTTGATTGGCAGTCTGGAACTAGCCAAAACCATCAGTGTAATGCTGCACTGGCTGCTGAAGAAATCAAAACGCTGGAGGAATTGTTTTGGACTGTGTTTGCACGTCTCGCAAGATTTGAATGTGAGTAACCCTAGGAATGTGTTTTTCCATCCATTAGATGTGCTTTGCTACCCTGCTCTTGATGTTGGTATCTCTTGGAGCCAGGCTGAGCAGACGTGCCTGCACTTGTTTTACCAGGATCCTTCTGGGGCTTTGGCTGAGCTGAGCGCTCACAAGGCAGGGATCCCTGCCAGGTTTTCGGCTGAGAAGACACCTTGCCCACCTTCAGCAAAGCTGAACAGAACACTGGGCTTTGCAGCATGAAAGAGCTGCCAAGGATGAGTTATATCTCCTGCCCTGCAGGGAGAGGGAAGAGATGAGGCAGGGAATAGCTATCCAAACAAGTTTGTACACACATGAATTTGTAATGTGCTGCCTAGAAGAGACTTTGCAGCTCTGGTGTGGAAGAGCCTGGAGAGTCTTGTGAGGATCACAGCCCTGCCCTCCGGGGAGGATGGGGCAGGCAAGCACAACGCTCTCCACTGGCATTTGGCTACCCCAACCCAGCCCCTGTAAATGGGTTTGGGAGCAGCACAGCCACGCAATGCTGTGAGGACACAGAACAGCTCCAGCTCGGTGAGTTGGTGTCTCCTGTGTTTACCTGGCCCTGCAGGAAATTCCTAATGAAGTGCCAAGAAAGGTGCCAGATGGCAGTGACTGCACACGGAGGCTGTTTTGGATGCATCAAGCAAGGCAGGGGTGATTTCAGATTGCAAACATTTTTATGGCTCCATATCTAAAGAGCAAACCACACTCTTTTGCCAAGAGAGAGACAGCAGGTTTTACCAGCACCAAGAATAAACAAAATGTCACTAATGACCATGATTAGGCCCCAGGAAATGCTGCTTTCACATATGCTGCTGGCTTCTGGATCATTCTGGGAAAACTCAGGGGAGCGCTAGACACTTCACCGGAAATCAGAGTCCATCTCAGGGCATGACCTCTGTGAAGAATCCCCCTCTCCCCTGACCAAGCCACACTACTTCAACTACAGCTGTGAGCAGAGAGACCAGCTCTAAAGTTAGGCTGGGGAATAATCAGGTACCAAAGCAAATTCTACCATTGAAAAATCTCCCTGGAGAAGGGAGGCACGGAGGATGATTGACAGGGTTCACCCTCCAGGGCAGTTAAATTCACATTTGGCAAGACCCCTTGGACCAGAGAGTAGACAATCAGCTTTGCTGGGCACCAGCACCCACCCTGACACCACCGCCCTCCACTGCCCTCACTCCAGGCAGTCTTGTTCTGTACCCTGACAGGGAAACACCTGCATAGGGCACTCCAAGGACAAGCTTGCCTCCTGCTCCAATGGGACCCCAGACAAAACAGGTTTATTTGTTGTCACGAGCCGTGTCTCCATCATCTGCTCTGCCCCAGAATTGTCCTGGTCCACACCCTCCAGCAGCACCCTTCCTCAGGACCTTTGGTCTTTCCAGCTGACTTGCTGGCTGATGGAAATCTCACCAGCTCCCAGCGCTCCCAGCCTGGTGTCTGCCATAAACTGCTCCTGGGAACCCCCATCTTGTTACTGATGTTTAAAATGGGACACAAATGCATTCCATTTATGTGATGAGTTTACGGTGTAATCAGAAACAAGTGATGAAAGAAAACAGGCTTTGACAGTCCCTGACACAAGATCAGCTCTTGTCTCCCAGATGCCACGCTCTGCCAAAGCTGTCAGGGCAGTAATGCAGGGGTTGCCCAGTCTGACCATGATGCTCCCTCCATGGGGAACTGGGTCTTGCTCTGCCTGGAAACAAATCTGCAAAAAACACCTTGAACACTGGAGCAGTCCCTGGCCTGCCCCCACAGGAGCTGCACACACCCAGCCCGGGCACTCTGAGGCTGATGAGGTGCCACAGCCTCCGCCACAGCTTCTCCCTGCCTTTTCTTTAAGTTAGGATCTCTTGCTCTGTGTTGTGTGATTTCTGAGCTCTCTTCCCATTCTCTTCCCCTACAGCAACCAACAGCCCCCTCCTTTTCTATCTGGCAGTCTGGGGCACTTTGCTTTCCTCTCCCCATATTTTGAGAGCACCACATGATAGTACCAAATACAAGAATTTCCAATAGACTTCCCTGCTTCGTTCCCCATCCCAGTCACAGCCTTGTGGATTTTCCAAGCTTTATCAGCACTTTCTATATCACACAATGTGAGAAATTGTGACTCTGCACCCATTGTGTGTTGTCACATGCTGGTAGCTCAATTCACCTCTGGAGAAGAAAACTGATATCAGGGATCATAGACTCATAGAACATCCTGACCTGCAAGGGACATAGAATTTCTGGCCCTGCACAGGATGACCCCAACAATCCCACCCTGACCCCAAAAGCGTTGTCCAAACGCGCCTGGAGCTCTGGCAGCCTTGGAGCTGGGACCATTCCCTGGGGAGCCTGGGCAGTGCCCAGCACCCTCTGGGGGAAGAACCTTTTCTAATATTCAGTCTAAACCCCTCCCTGTGAGCCAGGTGAGCATCCCATGCATCCCTGCCTCCCAGAAAAGTGCTGCCATCCTGGGCTGCCCTGCCAGCATCTATCCCCAGTCCCATCCTACAGCCTGGATCTGTGTGGAATTCTTTGCTGTGCTCTCCAGGGCAGAAACTGCTGCTGCTCCTGTGACCACCGTGTCTGAGCACAGCAGGGCCCTGTCCTGCCCCAGGACTTGGCTAATAGCAGTGACAGGAGGGGAGGAGGACATGAAGGCACCCCAATAAAAAGGAAATGGCTGCAGCCATCTCTTTAGCTGATCCAGCTCCATTTGCAGCTCAACAAGACTGCAGCCCAGGAGGAATTAGCATGACTGGAAACTCAGCACTGCTCCCATGGGACTGGCTTCAGCACAAATGGCTGCTGCCAGATGAGTTTTGCTCAGGAGTGTGATCTGCTGGAGCTGCCCTGTCCAGGGGCATTTGTTCTGCTGACATGTAGCCCTGGCAGGGGGATGTTCACAAGCACCTTCTGGCACAAAGCATTGCTCCCACTCTTCCCACACTGGTGCAGAGCAGAGTAAGTCCTCTTTGATCAATGCAAAATCCAGTGTAAAACAGGAGTATCCAGCCCAGGCCATTTAATTCTCCAAGATACAAGCAGACTTGTAATCTTCATCAGTGTTGCTTCCTGCTTGAAATGCTTTTCATTAGCTGCTCATTCAGTGAACACAACCACTTCTGCTGCCTCAGCAAAACACATGCCACACTTCTTGCTCAGCAGCAGAAGGCAAACATTTTATTGCATTTTAATCACTGGCAGTTTCAGCAGTTGCTTCCTGTTCTCTGTGTTTCTTCCATCTATCCTACTGAGAAGCCTCTATAAACTTTGATTGCTTGGCCAAAGCAACCCAGGACCTCCTCAGCCTCCAAGTCCTGGGGATGCTGAAGGTTGGAAGCTTGGTAATCTCAGTGGCCCTTTGATCCTGTTGTGGAAGAAGTGAGACAGGCTGAGCACAGCTGATCTGCTGCAGGACTTGGCTGCCCTGCCAAGACCTTTGCCATGTCACCAGTCTTGCTGGGAAATTCCATGTAAAATTTTTCTTCTGAAAATAATGATTTTTTGTTCTTGGAGCTGAAATGTGTCAGGGGAACATTTCAATGACCAAGAAAAAAAAGAAGATGGTTTGAATTGCAAAATGAGAAAACCCACTGACGGCGTGCCTTTCCCATCCCATCCATGGAGGAACCAGAAATGCTCTGGTGACAGCAGTGCAGCCCACGGTCAGGACAGCATTGGGGCTCACAGCCCACTGTCAGAACATGGTTTACTGTGCTCCTGCAGGTTCAAGCCTAGAACTGCTGAGTGACCAGAGACAGGCTGATGGAGCCTGGCTGATGTGGTCCAGCCCGGTGACTGGGATCTGTGAGCTGCTCAGTGTCCCTGACAGCTCTGCGGGTGATGCCCAAGGCCAGGCTTTCTGAAGTGTTCACCCCCAGATCACCCCTTTCCCCCGGGCAGATGGTGCCCTGCAGTGTGTGACCCATTGCTCCTCACCCAGGATCAGCCTTCCTGTGCCTCTGAATCATACCAGAGTGTTTCAAAGAAAATTTTGGTGCCTCATTTCATTTTCCTGTGTCTGGGGATTTTCCAGGCTCTGATCCACACCCTTCATGCTGTTGCAGTGCTACTCGTTCTCCTCACTTGTTCTCTTTGCTTGGGCCTGGTCCTGAATGTGCCTGTAATTCTCTCCCAGCCCCCACATTAAGGTAAAAGCCCCTTCTTTTGTTCTGCTGCGGCACCAATGGCAAGGTGGGCAGGAGATGGGGCAGGGAGTGTGTTGGGGCCCCCCACCAGCTGCTGATGGACATTAAACAGGCTGGGTGAGGGCTGACAGAACCCATCACTGCTCCAGGATGGGACCCAGGACTGCCTGGGGCAGGGGCAGCTGAACCACCAACATCCCACAGCAGCATCAGCCTTTTTCCTGTTTGCACACCCCACTTAGTGTCAGCAAAAAACCCCATCGACCCCCATTTACCCCGTGAAAATGAATGACAGGATCAGGGGCAGGTTGTGGCCATCAGCTGTGCTTCACCTTGTGCAATTCCCTAAAGAAGCAGGTAAATTCGGGAGGAAGAACAAAGGCCAGCGCTTTCCCCTCCCTTGGTGTTGTCCCGGTCCATCACTGCTCAGTCCCTGCCCTGCACAGTCGAGCTCCAGCGATTCTGTTCCCGGCTAACACTGAGTTAAATCTCTCTGAAGCCTCACGGGACTCCCCAGGCGGCTCTTTCAGCAGGGGATTTTGCTGAATCTGCAAAATAACCCAGCATGGGGAAGGAGACATTCATGGACCCCCAAACCTCCCTGTTTTCTCCTGACTCCCCTGACCCGTGAGGTCTCGGGTTGCCCTGGGACAGTCACTCGCTGAAACTGTACAAATGCAGTATTTTCTTCCTTGCACAAATTTTGCCACATCTTTCTCCTCCCCCACCGTACCCTCAAGGTCGCACCGGGAGTGATCTGATGAAAGGGAACAGAAAATTTGCCCAGCGAGATGAAAACTGATCCGTGCTCCAGCTCAGCCTGTTCCCTCGGCCCCTCTTGGCTCCCTTCCTGCTGCCCCAGCACCTTCACACTTCTGAGCTGGTTATGAATGGAATTGTACATTCAGGTATTCTAAGGACTGGCTGAGTCTTCTGTCCGGAGAGCGGATGGGAAAGCTCCTGAAGCACAGGATTGCGTGGTGCTGGCATGCTGCAGGGCTCCTGCTGGCAGGTGATGAGAAACCAGGCAGAAAACAGCCTTTGAAATGCCCAGCTGGACACAGAAGGGCCCCACTGGAGCCCTGACCCCCCGCCTCACTCCGCTTATGACCTGACGGCTGCTTCTCCACCCTGGAGGAGATACCTGGGGATTTACCAGCAGCCAGAGTCCTGCATATGTAGCAGTAATTTAAATATGCCTGGCACTGCTCCTGGCCCTGCGGCCACTGACACTGAACACGACTAAACTTTCTTATCCCCCAAGCTGGGATGGATGCAATCATTTCAAGGTGCCCTTAAACTTTTTTCAGGCATTGTTTCTAAAACCCAAAATCCCATTCCTGAGACCTGCAGTCGCAGTGAGACCTGGGAATGTTCTTGATGGCCACAAAGACTTTCCAACCCAGGTCCCTCTAGACCAGCCCTCAGTCAGCCCCGGTCCGTCTGCTCTGCCTGCTGGTGGGGGAAGGGAGGAGATGAGGACACCTTCAGCATGAAAGTCACTGGCAGGCTGCACGTGCCCCTGAAAATCGTTGCTATTGTTTGAAGCTCCCCTCAGCACTAGTGGGATTTTCCTGCCTTGTTTCCTAAAATCCCCACCATGGTTTTCAGTGCTAACAAGGTGGAAAAGCAGTTTCTGTGGTGAATACAGGACAGCGGGACTTAGGAGGCTTCAGGAACTGCAGTTTCACTGTTCTTCCTACTGCTGATGGCAATGGCATTATGATCTCCAGCAAGGTCATTTGAAGGTTATTTCCTGTCCCACTGGACCCTGAGGAGCTCTTGGCCTGCCAGTGACTGCACTGCACTGCACTGCACTGCACGCTGCCCAGCTCCCACCCCTGCATGAAACAGCCCTGCAGAGAGAGAGCCCTGCCCTTCCAGACATGGTGCTTCCTAAGGCAAAGCATCCGGGAGGAGAGTCTTCAAAGACAGAACTCCCTCTCCCCAGAGAAACCTTTTCCTGATGCCCTGTGTCCATGCAGGATGGCTGAGAGCCCAGAGGCAAACCAGGGATGTTTGGAAGTTCAGAGCAGGTCCCTTGGTTCATCTCCCACCTCTCCCTGGAAGGCGAGGTAGGGGTTAACCCACACTATTCTCTCTTTCAGCCTGAGCAGGAGCATCCACAACCTGAGTTTCTCCAGCAGGTCTCCAGGTTCCCCTTTTCTCAGGAGTGCACTGAGCAGCTCTCTCCCTTCTCCCCTGTTTTTACCCCTTGCATCCACGTTTTCTGATGTACCAAATGCAAGTGTTCTGCACTGGGGCCACATTCCTGGGCCTGACTGCTCAGATGAGCCACCCGACACGCTGGGAGGCTGCCAAAGTGCTTTCTGCAGAGCTGCAGGACTGTTTTCCAGCAAACGTCCTGTCAGTAGCTGGATTGTTTGAATATCCAGGGAAATCAAGTGCCAAGTGCAGATTGGCCAGGCAAGTTCCCAAGAAACAATTTTATCAAAACTTCTGGCAGAGCAGCTGGCTGGTTTGAGAGAGCCTTTTCAGGGGTGGGCATGGAGATCAGGGATTCAAGCAGCACCTTTGTTTGAGTGGAGTCAGACACTTGGCTACACTGCTCAGTCCCTGTGTGTGCCCCAGGCACAGGCTGCAGGAACAACCATCTTCATCAGGAGTGTGGAATTCAATTTTCACTGGGCCAGGAGAAGGCTGGTGTGCATGGTGCAGAAGGCACCCATTCAGATACCTGAGCTGCTTCTTCCCAGGGTAATACACGAACCACAGGTCTGTCTTCAGTGATGAGGTCCCAAATCTCATCTTCTCAAGAATGATTTAAGATGCTGCAGGTTTCATGCTGCTCATAAACCAAATATTGGGGGAAGCTCTGTGATTCTTTTTTTTTTTTTCCTTTTCACAAACAAAGCTTTCATTTCCCATAAGCAGGAAACACAGGTTTGATCCCCCTGAGAATATCTTCACACATCTGGTTTGGGTTTTCAGTGAGATGTTATCAAATACCAGGTGGAACAACACACTCTACAGAGTGGCCATTGCACTCCACCCTGGGAGATCTCTGGTTCAAGCAGCAGGATCAGGTCCTGCACAAGACCACTCCAAGAATCATGCCAGGCTCACGGTGTGGTTTTTGGAGTGCCCTGGTGTTTGACTTCAATGCTCCTTGTGGGTCCCTTCCAGCCTAGGGTGTTCTGTGGTTCTGTGAGCAGCAGCTGTGTTTGCCGTGCAGGACATCACAACACCCAGCATCGGAAAAATCACGCTGCTCCCAGGCTGTTTGATATGCTATTGTTAGCAGCAGTAATCCTGTGGTACAGGAGCTGTGAGGGATTAGGAAGGAAGAGCATTCTCCCTGTGTTGTGGGGATTGCACAGTAAATTTCCACAGGCTGGTGTGCACTGAGGTGACAGTTTCTCAGCTACAGCACTCCTGGAATTACTGCTACAGTTGTAGGCTCTTTAAACAATGCAGCAGTCAAGAAAAAAGTTGTACCACTATTGTGGAATTGTAAAAACCCAAAAATGCTTGTGTTTTTCCAGAACAGTGGTAAGGTTAAAATCTGCTTTTATAATAATTTTGTTGCCATTGCTTGGATTTCAGGCAAGGACTGCTTTCCTAGGAGTACAGGGTAGCTGGATTCTTTGAGTTTCACCATTTCCAGTCATTGTCAAACCTCAAAAGTATGAACTCAAACTAAAGATATTTAAGAACTGAAAACACAACAGATCCTATTTTGCCTACTCCATTCTGCCCTCACTTGTGTTCTCAAGCTTTTGTCTGCTTCAATTAACCTGAAAATATAGAGGCTCAGATCAGCCTGCACATTCAATGCTCGGGGGGAAACCTGTGCCTGCACTTGTAGATCCTTCCCTGTCCTGCTGCACCATGATCTCTGCTCACCATCCAGCCCCCTACCCTCAGGCATCCCCTTCCCACTGGAAAGCCACAGCCAGCCAAAGCCATGGCCCCAGACAGCCTTGTCCATCCAGCTCTGCCGTGCTGGTACGTGCAGGGACAAGAATGGCACCTTGCTGTGCACGTGGCTCCCATGCATTTGGGTTGTATTGGGAAGCTGGGCTTTGCCATCAGCAGCAGTCACTCAGAGTCCAGCCAAGGCTGAGTGCTCAGTGTCTTCATCTGGAAGCAAAACCTAGCAGGAAGGACGGCTTTTTTCAGGTTTTGTTCCATAAAAGTAATTTAAACACTTTTGCATATGGTAATAGCCAGGATTGATCTGTCTACACAGAGACACAAAGGAGGACACAGACTCAAGGAGATACATCCTCCTCCACGCCATGGATCTTCTTCCCCATTCACATGGGTGTCAACCACAGCCTTGTCCAAGTTTCCCCTTGGCAGCATGACTGGAGCTGTTGTCTGTAGTCTGTATCACTCTAATTTTCCACAGGGCTATAAGAGGAGATAGAGCAATGACATGTGACAGACTGATTTAGGCCCTGCTGAGAGGATGTTTACAGAACTGGGACACTGGTGACGTATTACAGAGAAGCAGGATGTCTTTGCTCCTCTAACTCTGTGGCTCAGCAGAGCTTAACCTGTTTGCTCCTTCCATAAATGTCCCAAAGAGAACTGTGAGCATCTCCAGGCATTTCCCACCACTGTTCAGTCAGTGTTGTTGCTATGAGTGGTTATAGGAATGCTCTGTCGTGGGCCAGTACTGTGCCTGGTATGACCATAATGTCAAAGAACCACATCCAGAGATCGAGGCAGGTATAGCACAAGCTGATTTCCCATTTCTTTTCAGAATTTTAGCAACAGCTGTACGAATGCATCTCTTCAGAGCCACAGACTGCTGGCAGCTGCAGATGCTTCTGTCCCTTTCCTGGGCTGAAGTACAGCCCCTCTGGTACAAAATACACCTGGTCATCCTCATGTTTCATTCTGAGAGTCAGAAACTTTCCCCTTGAGCATGTGTGTGAGTGCTCCAGCCAGTGCTGATGGAAGCAGACAGAGAGGACATAAGGCAGCCAGTGAAAGCAGAATAACTCTAGAAATTATTTGACTCTCCACTGAAAATTACCTGGTGCCTGATTGCTCTGACCAGAGCCCAGATGAAGGCTGTGGTATGGTCCCTGGACCGTCAGGGTGGGGCTGCAGAGGAAGCAGCTCTCGGCCCCAGTAAAGTACCAAGTGAGGGTTTGGAAGTTCCCAAAGCTGGTGCTGTGGTTGGGTCACTTGGCCAAGTCCTAAGTCAGGTACTTTGTCCCTGTAGTGAGCAGGAAGGCTCTGAGGTCAAGATGTGCCCCAGCACTCACAGGCAGTGCTGTCTGTGCCGCAAAGATCACATCCATAACCTGTCAGTTCCGTGTGTCCCAGCTCCACCCTCCCGACACAGGGCCTGTCCGGATGTTCCCATGACATCCATGTCTTGCAAATATTAACTCCAGATCATCTAGACTGTACAGCTCCCACCAACCCCCACATCTCTCTGCTGCCTGTGAACAGCACAAGGTGGGGAGGAAGCAGCTGGTTCCCCTCTCAGAGTCCCTAACACTGTGGCTTGCTCCACTCAGACATGGACCACACCTGCCTTCTCTTAGACCTTGTTTCTTCCCAAGGGAATTTGCTGATGTGAATGCATAAAAGGCAGGAAATGTAAAAATTCAAGACCTGCTAGTGAGAGGAACTCCCTTAGCCTTGCCTATGCCAGCATCTTGGGAATCCAGCCAGGAGCTGCAGTCCAAGGCATCTGCATGGCCCAGGGCTCAGAGTGCTGCAGTCAGGAATGACAAATACTCCTGAGCTGCATCCAGTGCACGTGGCTTCCCACCCAGCAGGGCCTGAGTGTCAGGGGCCGCTGCATACAAAGAAACTGTTTCCTAAAAGACCTGGGATGTCTCATGTCTGGTTTTCACCACTCTCTGATCTGTTTTGAAGGAGCACAAGGCACTGCAGGTCCAGCTCTGTCCTGTCTGTGCTGGTACAGGCTCTTACACATCTGCTGACGCTTGGCACCTGCCAGAAGCCTCTTCTCAATCCCTAACTCAATGCTCAACCTGCACTCTTGTGCAAGGGAACACAAAATGTAATGGGTGTCCAAAATTTTCCTTGTTATCAACTGAGATTGTGGATGTTCCTGGTGCTCTAGAAATAGCTGGTAACATTTCAAAGCTCCTTAAATTGCTAACTGATCTCATGAATGCCACAGGTGAATGACATGCTCAGTTCCTACTGTCTGATCTGCACTGGTGACATCTTTGTTCTGGGACATGTGCCCACGGTAATTCACAGAGGAGCTCATTAAGCTGCTTTAGAGGAGCTCATTGGCTCTGAGGGGTGGAGGCCGTATTAGATACAAAATGATTACAAGCTGCTTACACAGTGTGCCCATAAAAAGGTGAATGGATGATAAAACAGGTCTGGGAGACCCAGCAAGATGTCAGTTAATCCCCTTCCCACACTGTGGTGCTTCTGGCACTTACGACAGCGTCTGACCTGGATTTAAAATTCTCTCATACTGGAGTCACAAGGTTTTCCCCAGACAATTTCCCCAGCATTTGCCCTTCTTGATGGTCAAAAGGTTTCCACTTGTGTTGAACCAAAACATTCTTTTCTATAGTTTCTTTTCACTTCTTCTCTTCTTTTTTCCTATGAACATTTGTTGCCTTCAGCTTTGTGCAGACTTTTTTCTTGAAGTATGTCTCAGCAGCTGTGGAAGTTGTGCCTGCCATGGTAAAACATCACATTTGCAGGAGGCATGTAAATGGTTTCCCTAAGGCTCCACCTTTCATGAGCACACACACATCTACATGCTAGCATTCTCCTCTGATTATTTTGGGAAGTTCTCTTGTCCTGCCATGGACAGAGAAAAGGAGATCTGCGTGCCCCAGGCAACATGACCGGCTTTCCCCAAAGTGAAGTGGGATATGAAGTGGAAATATGATTCCAGAGTCCAAAAGTGAAGTAGGGTGCAGTTCACCTCCCATGTGAAATGGCTGAAAGGCAGGGAAGCCCATGAGAGCAAGTCATGCCCAGTTCCATTTATAAGCACTGGAGGCAAAAAAAGTACAAGTGATTAATTTGGTTCTGACCTATCAGGCACATGAGTCATGGCCCTAAAGAGCTTCATTCCCTGTATTAAGCCTGAAGCTGGTCTAGACAGCTCACCCAGAGGGTGGCAGTGACAGCACCTCCTGCATCTCTGAACAGGGGGCAAAAGGAGTGTGAAGCCAAGCTGAGAAGCTCCAGCACCAAAGTCTAACCCTGGGCAAAAGAAAGATCAGGGCTTTTTCATCTTGCAACTTGGAAAACATTCCACTTCCCCTCATTTTTGCTCCTTGTTTTCTATTTCATTGTAACCTCTAACCACCAGGTCTCTGCAATTTTCAGATGTTCTTAAACTGCAGAAAACTGTGATAGAATAGATAGAATAGAATAGAATAGAATAGAATAGAATAGAATAGAATATCTCAATATCTCATTTGGAAGGGGCCTACAATGATCAGCCAGTCCAACAGCCCAACCATTTCAGGGCTGACCAAATTGAAAGTGTGTTATTAAGGGCACTGTCCAAATGCCTCCTAAACCCTGCCAGGCCTGGGGCACCCAGCAGCGCACCAGCACCCAGGGAAGCCTGTTCTGTGTCTGACCACCCTCTCAATAAAAAATGCTTCCTTATGCCAAGTCCAAACCTCTCCTGCATCCTGAAACCATGAGCAATACTGGCTCTCGGCCGGCTGTGCGGTGATGAGGGCAGAAGAAAACCTCACTTCCAAGCCCACAGGAAGAGAACTGGTGTTCCCAGCCATGCCTCAGGGGAGGAGGGGGTGTGAGGGGTGCATGAGTGAGAGCTGCAATGGCAGGGTGAGCTGCACTATGGAAGCAGGATGGCTCCAGAGCTGGCAAGCACTTGCCCTCACTAATGTGCCAGCCAAGCTCCTGGGCACCAGAACTGGTGCCAGCACAAATCCAGACTGACTACTCTTTGAGAAGGCAAATATCCCTGATGGGGAATTTCTATGATGCCCCCTGAGGCAAATTAAACACACATTTGTTCTTAAAGATAGAAGAGAAATTCAATGAACATTGTTTTGGGCAGAGTCCTACGGCAATACAGGGTCCTATATGGAGTCTGAGAGGATGCATCACAAGCAGATTCCTTACATACCCTTGCTCCAGCATCTGTGCCTTGCAAGGAGTTGTTTAGTCTCTGTCATTTCTGCTTCCAGACATTTTACCTCATCTTTGTATTTGGCCTTCTTTGCCCTCTATGCCAGATCATTTCTTTGTCACAGATTTTCCCTGCTGAGGAGCTACAATTACCATTTCCATCATCCTAGATGAGACTCTGGAAGCAAGAATTAAGCCCATATGTGTGTAAGAGAGAGCAGGCTGCAGTGATGTCCTCATCCCCAGTGACTACGCTGCTGGCCCAAGTGCAGCTTCCCCAGCAGTGAGACCACTCTTGAGGAATCTGCCCCATGAGGAATCATCTCAAGACCCAGCTGGAAAATTCCTTGGGTTCTGTGCCCCACCTCCTCGGCCACCCATGGTCTAGGGTTTATTCAACAGCCCCTGGGGCTAGGTCTTTTCATCAGGACAAAGGATCAAACCAGGAGTGCAGTGCAGGGCAGGTGCACACAGAGGGCAATGAGCACCAGAGCTGCTCTCGGACCAGGCGCCAACACAAGTGGAAAAGCCATGTGCTGAGCTAGTGAGATCTGCCCTGCAGCTCATTAACTAATGAGCTGCTTAACCCCATCCTGATTGGCAAGAAAAGCTTAAAAATGGGGATTAAGTGAAGTGTCCAAGGAAGCACATCCTGCACTCCAGCCAGGCAGAGTTGTACCTTTGAGAAAGGGAGACCCCCCAGTGTAATGTCAGCAAGTCTTCTTTCAGGAGGTTCTCTCACTGCCCAAAATCCAGCAGGATGTACTGGCCAGTCATGTTGTCCAGAGAAGCTGTGGTTGTCCCATCCCTGGAAGTGTCCAAGACCAGGCTGGACAGGGCTTGGAGCAGCCTGGGACAGTGGAAGGTGTCCCTGCCATAGCAGGGGGTGGGATGAGATGAGCTTCAAGGGCCCTTTCAGTCCAAATCATTCCATGATTCCACGATTCTATGATTCTATGACCTGGTGGTCCCTTCCCTCACACAAAGGCCTTGTGGCAACTCCTGAGGTGGAGAAGGTGTTTGCCCTGCAATGATTCCACCCAGGCTGCAGGTCCAGGCTGCAGGTGCAGGTTGAGGAGCTCTGGGCAAGGCTCCAAACAAACTCCTGATCATGCAGGAGTTGTGTCCTGTAAGGAGCAGGAGGCTCTGGAGGGCAGAGAGCTGGGTGCAGACGTGCAGCTGGTTTTTGGGCTGAGCGATAGGTGGGAATCAGGGCTGGGGAGTGGTCTGCAAGCCATGGGAAGGGAATGCATAGGATCTGCCAGGAAGGTGAGAGCGATCACTGTACTGCCAGCATTGCTGCTGAGCCTTGCAAAGCAGCACCCCAGAATGAGCATTTAAAGAACAGATTTTGCAAATAGCCTGAGAGTCCAAATTACGGATCAACAAACACAGCCAGATGGACACTGCTGCCTTCTGGACATCTGCATCATTTATTGATGTTATCAGGACTCAGCCATGCTGCCAAAACTGGAGGCACAGGCCCTTTGCCAAGGCTATGCCCAGTACAGCCTCCTGCTCTGCCACAAGGACAGAACAAACTAACCAGGACTCACATTGTGAGCAGGAACCTGGCCTGGCTGTCCAGCCTTCCTGTGAAAACCTGCCCTGAAAGCCAAGCTTTAGGAAAACTCTGCCCTGCCAGTTGAACCATCTGTCTTGTTCCAACTTACTAATGAGCCACATTCTTACCTTTGCTTGTGTAGTTTTTCAGCTCTGCTAGTTCTGTTCAAGCAGCTTCACTTTAGCTTTATATTGACAACAATACTACCCTGGAAATCTGTCAGTGCAAAAGACGGCCACATCCACAACTTTTTCTGGTCTGTGTGAGCGAATTAAACATTTCCCAAATCGGCATGAGATCAAGCTGCCCAGACCCTCCCACAACGTTGCTATCGAACTCTCTGAGCCTCCAGAACAATGCGGTGGATCCAGGCTGTCTGACGGGACTGGTGTCACTCCACAGGGAGCCCTGAACTTGCCCAGGAGCCATTTGAAGAGCATCAGTTGCCCCACTGCCCACAGAGGCACAGGCTGTCCCTGGGCATCATTGACTCAACATCTGTAATGGGGCACAAGAGGGTTTGGATTTTCAACAGTGGCTCATCATTTACTCTGATTTTACTCCACAGGCTGTTGCAGTAGCCAGCAGTACTGAAGGCTGCTGCCTTCAGAACACTTCTGGAGAGGCTGCTGGAGGCACAGGGATCTCCAGTGTTTACACATCTTTAGTGACCTCATTGTATTCAATACAAATAGAGAAAAACAACCAACAAAACCAAACAAACAATTTAAGCCTGTAGCACAAGGAAGGAGGCTGCCTCTGCAAATATAGCAAAAAAAATCCCCAGACCATATTCCTGGAGGCACTGCTAAAGGTGGCTGAACATAAAAGCTGTGGCTGTCTTCTTCCCCCTTTTCAGCAGTTAGTTTTGTCTGGTTGGGATTAGCACAGTATTGAACATGTCAGTGAGGTACAAAATTGTTGTCAGCACTAGAAAAATCACTTGCCCTGTGGATAAGCTTACTGCACAATGAGCTGCCCTGGTGAGGGCACAGATTCAGCATGTCCAAACACAGGGAGGGAGCACAAGAGTTGTGTTGCTCCTCTCTGGGATGAACAAACTGCAATGAACACACCCCTGGTTAAAGTAGCCCAGAAAGCTTTGTCTCTCGGTGTGAGTGGAGATGCGATTTACACTGACAAATATGGTTTGCTTTTCTGTTATTCGTAGGATTTGTGGAAGCAGGTAGAGAGGTCAGGCAGACAGGCTTCAAGATGGCGAAGAAGAAGGTTTTATTTACAAGAAGTTCTTTTTATACACAGTAATAAACAATTGTCTATTGGCCAAAGACAATCCACCCCTAAAGACCTATTGGTTATGGCTTGGACACCTCTAACACAAAACACAGAGATTAAGAAAGTACAGTTTATCTATATTGTCCATGAGAGAGAAAGAAAATCCTAAAACACTGCAACTACAGACAAAAACGTGGCACTGGCTGTGCACAGAACCCCAGGACGGTGTCACCTTGTCTTTCCCAGTCCATGCTCAGCACCATCACATTAGTACCGCACACAAAGACGTGGTAACCTGATTGAGAGGGGAAAAGGGCAGCAGTGAACAGATGCCATCTTGCCAGGGAGCTGAACCTGAGCCACTCTGCCCTGGAACAGGGACTCCGGTGTCAGAACAAAGCTCTGCTTGCAGGGGTGAAACACAGAGCAATTGACCTTTAGGTGACAGTTTGCAGAATGTCAGCTCAAATGACACTGTAGGGAGGGCAGTCTGTGTTATTAAAGTATAAGATACTACCCACATGCAGGAAAACAACAAAATTTCCCTGGGAAAAAAGAGCCTGTGATTTTTTCCCTCCCCAAGTTAGACTTCTTGGCTCACTGCTTCACAAATCCTCTATTGGAGACAAGAGCTTATCACCAGGGTACCTGCATTTCTCATAAAAGGTAAATTGCCTTTTAACTCCTCTCCATTGCTTTATAACTGTCCTACTTAGATCTAATGATGTGCAAAAGTTTACAAAGCATTTTCCATGACCCGGAATGCTTGGCAGCTTGTGAGTAGAGCAAATAGCTTAGCTGGGATAATAGAGAGGAAATCCACTGAAGAGCTCAAGTCATTAAGATGTTTGCATTTGATGAGACAACTACTGCCAAGGGCCAGAGCAAAAGAAATGAGCCAGTGGTGCTCCTGCAAGGTGCTGCGATGCATTTCTGCATCCATCACCCTCCTTCCCAGCACTGCCAGGGCTGCTGGCTCAAGCCTTTTCCCAGTGCTCCAGCTTGATTGCTTTCTGTCCAAAATCTTGAAAAGCTCCAACACACAATTCAGCAATTCTACACAAAGAAATAAATAACAAATTAAATCCCACAGTGACCACATCTCCATCACTCCCAAAACTTTGAGAAGGTCTGAGACAGCAGGTACCTAACTGGAGCTCTCCTTGGGAAACATCATCAATCTGAAATTATAAAGTGGAGTTAAAAACCTCTTCGTTCCTAATCTCCATTGCTATAGCTTTCGTTTGTATTTTACAACTTTAAGGAAACTTTTGTTTTTTCATTATTGCTGAGTGAAATGCATCCTTTGTCTCAGGAGTAACTGGGCAGCCAACTGAGTGAGGAATGGAAACCATTGCAGGAGGACAAAGTGCTGCCAGTGTGAACCCTGAGGGCTCAGGGGGAGGTGACTGCCTGCAGACACAGGAGCCCTTGGACTCTTTAGATATGTCCATTCATGCCACACACCTTGGAAAGGGAAGCTGAGACAATCACAAACACTCGATGAGTGTCAGATGGAAAGGAGGTTTTTATCTTTGTCACTCAGCCTCAGGGACACATGGAAAGGAAGGCAGAAGGGACTGGGATTGCAAGCAAGTTTGAAAAAGCTGTTTCACAGCGATGGTATCTGTGAAGAGGCCAGGAGTCAGACACCTTCAGGCAATGTGGTGCCAGGACCGATACTCAGCTCCTCTGTAAGAGACCCTACCATCAGGACTTCTGCCCACTTCTTCCAGGACACTTCACCTTCCTCCTTCTCTGTGTTCCACCATTTTGCTTTCTCACTGTAGGCTCCAGTTCCTGGAGCACCAAAAAACCTAGGGAGTTGCCCGTGCTCAGGTGGAAGATGTCGCACTGGAGCTTGTGTTTTACCCAAAGTGGCAGAACACCACTTGAGGACTGACACTGGGTGGTTATATTTGAACTAATCCAGATAAACTCCACTTTTCTCTCCAACTGACTGTGGCAACTCAGCATGCCCAGGTGGTAGCTGGAAGGACAATGCCTGTCCTTCCATAGGGACTTTAAAGTCATCCCTAATTTGGTTCATTATCTGCTGAGTCCCTGGATGTCATTTCAACAGCTCATAAGAAACAAATTGCTTCAGAGCAATGCACATTGCACACAGTTGCATGGAATTCTTTCCCAACCCTTTTCCTTTATAGGAATCACAAAAATGTTGGTTTTTTTATAACTAGATGAACACTGTGACAATAGCAATTGTCTGCCATAAAGAAATGTGAAGACAAATGGGATTAGGCACAGGTACAGTGATGAAGTCTGCAAAATCCACTTTTCCACGGGGTGTCTCTTGCAACGTCATTGCTTTCAGACATTACTCTCTTCTGATGCAGCAGAGGTGCTGTCCCAGGGCTATGGAGTTCCTCTCCCTGCACCAAAACATGAAGTTTTCAGACAGGAAATGGCTGGGATTCACATAAAACTGTGTTAGTAACAGTTCCAGTGGGTGCTGCATTTGCACATATCCCCTTCCTCACCATTCATAAATATATGCACAAGCATCATTTTATTCACACAGATTTTGGCAGAAGGCCCATTGAATTCAGCAGAGAGAAGTCCATTGACTTTGGTAGACTTTGCACATTGCGGGTGAGAACAGATGGAGGCTCCATTCACCAGTTGCCACTTGTTAGTTAAAGCTTATTATTGCTAAAGAGTTTTGTTAATGCATTTACAAATGGAGCATGATCCAAGTGATGTAACCACCACTGGGTGCTGGAGAGCAGCAACTGTGCTCTCCCAGCACGGATGGAGTGAACAAAGGACACTCCTGTATGCACAGGGCTTACAAACTGGAGCTTACTGGCCCACTCTTCTCTCAGCCTTCAGAAGGCAGCAGCTCTGCAGCCAGGGCCACTTGTCCACAAGGAAAAGGCAATTTCCAGCAATCCCAGCATGAGACACCACAGACCTGGCATGTGACAAGGAGAAAGAAGGCACGTGTGAGCACAGGCTCTCTCTGCTGCCCGCTGAAGGGTCCCAGGGGTTTGGGCAGGAGCTTCACTGAGCCCTTCCACAAGCTAGAGCTACACAGAGTGGAAAGTGTCCTTGCTTGATGAGGGAACAAGTAATCACATTTCCCGAGCACAGCCAGGGCAAGGGATGTCTTCTAGAGAAAAAGATCTCCCTACACACGGCTGCTGCAGTGATCTTTCCTCCAGGGACCCACACCATTGTGTTCTCAAAGCTGGTTCTTGTTTCCATGGATCTCCACAACTGTGTAGCAAAGAAAGGAAGGTGGGGACTGCCCAGTGGCTCACGGGCAGGTAGTACTCAGCAATCAGCTTTTGCAAAAAGCAGGAGAATTTACATTGCCCGTGGAGCCACAGGGTTAGAACAGCTTTAAAATAATAAAATCCCAGGATGGCCTGGATTGGGAGGGACCTTAAAGCCCATCCAGTCCCACCCCCTGCCATGGGCAGGGACACCTTCCACCATCCCAGGCTGCTCCAAGCCCCATCCAGCCTGGCCTTGGACACTTCCAGGGATCCAGGGGCAGCCACAGCTGCTCTGGGCACCCTGTGCCAGGGCCTGCCCACCCTCACAGGGAAATGTGCCAGTAGTTCAAGAAGTTTAGCATTAATAAATCAGGGAAGCCAAAGGCTGTCCCAAACAAGTCAGAAACAGAATCTAAAAATCTGTGTTGATTTTATGGGATAAGATTAAAAATAAAAAATACTTGTTAGGCTAATCTAGAGGAAGCACTAACAGTTCTGACATGGGAGTATTTGGACAAAGAGGAGGGGTTCAGTCCAAAGTGAGAATGCAATTAGCAAAAATGGATCACTGAAGAACAAGGAATATTTTTCTCACTGAAAGCCAGAGGCTTGAGCCCATGGGACAGCTTCTTCTGAAAGTGGTGTGACAAACACACCTGGCACACTCAATACAAAAAACATTCCCTGCTGCAGCACCTGGGCTGGTCTAAGCACATCAGCCTCTGAGACAGATATAAATAATCAGCATGATCTATGAAATAGCCCAAAAAATAGCCCTCTGCACATATGTGGCAAGAGGTAATTTCAGCTCCCAAATAGCTGATAACAGTGGTGTCAGTGCAGCCTCCTCACACAGTGGCAAGTTCCAGTTGTTAATTGTTGGTGTGCTGAGTATGAAGAACCTCTTTTGCCATTGGAGCCAGGGTACTGGGCAGTTCAACATCTCTCGGGGCTGCTTCATGCTTTAACAGCATCAAAGGTGAGTGGCAGACAAGTTGAGGACTTCCCCCTGTCCCTGCTGTGTCACCTACAACTGAAAACTGAACTTAGGTTTCTTGGTTTTGTCTTCTTTTCTGTGTTCACAAAAGCAGTGGGACTGTGTTAGAGTTTTGGGGCTCTCACCACAGCAGGAAAGCACATTTCTAGTCCCAGGAAACAGAAATCCTCCCTAGAAATACAGAAATAAAGTAGCTGCATCCTCAGTGGGCTTTCGTTTCTTGTGCTGGTCTCTGTGGCTTGGGGTTTCCGAGCTGGGAAGCTGCTCGAGTTGTTGGGTGTTTCTCTGCCCTCAGGCGCTCACAGAGCTGGGTGCAGTGCTCTGCTTTCCTCCCATGGAAGGACCTTCAGAGAAAGGTCTTCTGGACCCTCCCACCCAGGCTCTACACCATTGCAAACCACGTGAGGGAGGTGGGAGATCCCGTGCAAAAAGGATGTTCCATTTTTTCAGTGGAGGTCTTTGCATCCCTGGGGACTCACCCAGGGCCAGGTGCTCACACCAGCTTTTTATTGACAAAGAGCAGGGCCAGGGCTGACAGAAAAGAAGCTCTGACCTCTGGACACGGACTTTGTACCAGATCCTGATATCAGACCGTCACAGATGGTCTGTTTGCAAACTTCCTCATGAGGTTTGTCACCGTGGCCTGGCTGCACTTGCTGGGACCGAGGGGCAGCTCCTCTGAATGATGATGAACGGCTTCTGATTGTTCACCATGAAAGACTGCTCCAACTGCCTCAAAGTCAGCTGCAGGCTGGAAGGACCTTCTGTTTGAGAAGAGCTGTCACTCAGCTGCTTTGTTTGGTTTCCAGTTCCCTGTGCACTGATGCAGCATCACCTGAGCCAAGCACCAACCAGGAACTGGCCTTTGTCATACTGCAATATGTCCAAAAGCACATTTGCATGGGTGTGAGCTCACATGATTTACCTACCATCAGAATCAGACAAAACCTTCTTTTTCATGCTTATTAGAGCAGTATTATCCAGTGGGAATTTCCCCTTGTTTGCAAAAATGGCATTCTGTTTTGTTTGAAATAAAAATGTCTAAATAAAAATATTATTTCTCCACTTGGAGAAAAAAATTCTGTCCCATAGGGCACCTCTGGCTGCCTGAACCCTCTGGCTAAATATAATGGAGAAAGATTTTAAAAATCATTAGGGTCTGGCTGGGACAATATAGAGCTGACTCATAAAGCTCTCATAAAGAGCTGACTCCCCAGACAGCTCCTCATGAGGCGTGGATAAGCCAGCAAGAGCTTGTTCCAGTGGTCAAGCACTGGGACAGGGTCCCAGAGGGACCACAGAGGGTCTGTCCTTTAAGAATTGCAAAATTTGCCTCGACAAACACTGAGCAACCTGTGCCAGAGGTGCAGGGAGAGCAGTGAGTGTCTGATTTGTGCTGTGATTTTACACTCTATATATCCCAGTGGTGCTGGAGCACATCAGAATTGAAATCCTTGCATGGAATCATGCCAGAGTCATGCAAGATGAACAAAACCTGCTGTTTCTACACTTCTTAGAATGGTTCAGGGAAGAAAGTGAGCATATACGATGTATAGAGGAACTGAACCTTCCAATCCCTGCTTTCTCTTTCTGCTTCAGGGCATTTTGTCAAGACTACAGGAACAGCATCTCTTGGGGCAGAAAACAGCTTGAAGGGCTTGTGTTGGGTTATTTTTTTTTCATCTCTCACGTATCCTTCCAAGGCTGGACTTGGTGTCGTGGTGGCTTCAGCCATGGTTAATGAGCACACTTCCATGGAGCTGACATGAAACGTGGATCTCTCAGGCAGATTCACTAAGCTCATCCTACAACAAAAGCTTTGTGTCTCAGGCAGGTT
>VZTX01021306.1:90018-120006 GCA_013400915.1 Pardalotus punctatus | reverse complement strand
TTTTTAAGACTGTTGAATTCCATTGATTCCAAACTGGTTTGCAATTTCCCGGCATTTTTAACACTTGCTTTATGGAATGCCCCAGTGGGGAAGGTTTAATGTGCATCATGCTGACAGACACAGCCCTGGCTGCCTGCTCTGACTTGAGCGTGTCAAGGGCTGTGCAAAAGCAGCAGCAGCGCTGGGCACAACACATTTCTGAGCCGTTTTGGTTTCTCATGGTAAGAGCATCCTTTTAGAGAGAGTGCAACAGCACAGCTCAGGGCAAGCCCTTGGAGGGGGTGCTTGGAGAAAAGCATTCCCTGGCTCTGGCCTGTAAGAGCCCCGAGAGGAAGGGCAGAGGCAGCCCGGGAGCTGCACTGCTCCAGGGCGAGGGGGAGGGCTGGGATATCACAGGGACACCTCCAAAAGCTCCTTCCTAAACCTGACTGCTGAGCTTTGGAGAGGAACAGAGCAGGCCAAGGTTTGCAGCAGGTTTCTGGAGTTAGGACGTAGCTCAGGAATGAGCTCAAGCACCAGCATCAGTTAGGAAACACTGGTGTAGGAAATAGGCAGAAACAATTTGTCAGATATACCAAAGAGGGAATGTTTTTTATGGAAAAATGTGCCTCACATAAAGAATTCAGGACAGCATGGTTTGTTTTCCTTCCTCCCCTGACCATCCAAATTGGTATGTGCCTGTGCTCTGAGGCTTGACTCACTTACTACAGAAAATAAGAAAGAAATTTGTCCTGGATGTACTTTTCCAATTTTCCTTAATTGTATTTTTTTCTAAGATTTCTGAAATATTAAAATACCAAGTGGTTTGTAGAGAGACTGTGCATGTTGTCCCTTGTGTTCTTGCATCCATTCAACACCCCAAAATGGGAAGTTTGCAGAGCAGTAGTTTCAAGCATAATAAATACAAAATTCTCTAACACGGGCTGTCTACACAATGCTGACAGATCATGAATGTGAAATAACACTCAAGAGATCACTCAGAAATCAATAAACTCAATCAGCTGGAATCTTAGCACTGTCTACAACGATTATACAGGGAGAGCGATGAACACTGCAAGGTTATTTGGTGATTTTTAAGTGAAAAGAAGAAAGATCCCCTAAATGTTTTCTGTGGGCTGGGGAGTGGAAGGGAAGGTAAAAGCCAATACAGAAATCTAAACCAACTCAATCCCAAATTACGTGCCCCCAGAAGTGTGGAGAGACAGAGAATGGCCCTTCTCATCACAGCGTGGCTGAAATGGTTTCTCAGCTCTATCAGTGACCAGTCCCAGGTGGCTCAGGAAAAGAGAAAGGAAGATTTTTATATTTTTTTTTCTTCTGGCTCAAACAATCTTCTAAGTAAGGATGGAGCAATGAAGATGAGATTCAGATCTGGCACCTTCAGTCAGTTGGGTCTGGCTTACAGAAAAGCCAATTCAGACATTTCATCCAAGGCACCAGTGAATGAGAAAACAGATAAAAGCTGTGGGTTGGTGGTATTTGTTAATTTGAGCAGACTGCAATGACTGGAAATTCAGAAGTGGGATTTGTTAATAAAAATACTGAGCTTCCTCTGAATCACTAATCACAATGGGAGCAGCACCTGACCAGAAGCTTCCTAAGGAATTCTCAAAACCATCAGCTCTCCTGTGCAAAAATGTCTGACATCAACAGAAATTAGAATGTCCCTAAACAAATTTCCTCACAACATTCTCCTTCCAAACGTTCAGAAGGACTGCACCAGGCCTCAGTTTGTAGAGAGACTGTGCATGTGGCCCCGGATGGGCACGGGGCAGCTGCTCCTGGCAGGGATGGCAGGCAGCAGACACATCTGTCCCCTGCACCTTGGGGACCACCAGGAAGGTCGGCTCAGAGTGAGGAATGGGAAGGACTGCCCCAAAGCACATCCATCAGCCCAGCTGCCTGATTCCACTTCACTCCCTCCTTTCAAAGCCGTTTTTCCATCAGCCTGGGGCCCTCCAGCAGGACATTATCCAGGCACCACACGACTCCTACCAGTGCCTCCCTCTCCATTTCACATTAAAAACAGTGGCAGCGTAGGAATGAGGAATTTGCTACTACAGAAAGCCTCTGAAAGAGCAGAGCCTTCAAAGAGCTCACACCAGTTTCCCCAGAGTGCTGCCCACTCTCCCACCCTGTTCTTTCCCATCAGCACACACTGCTATTTATAAATTTGCCCCCAAGGCTGGTTACTTAAAGACAGCCCCATCGTTTACCAAAGGAATAATTTTAAACTGGTAAAAAACTGCTTCTTAAACTGGTTGTTAGCAAGTGGCTGGGTTTCAATTCTGGGGTTTTTCAATTCTGTATGTTCTTAACTGCATTTCCACACCAGCTGATATTTGGTTGCTGCAATTCATTTGCAAACATGATTAAAAATTCAGCCAAGATTAATCTTTATTTTTCACTCAACTACCTTCAAACAAAACCACCTACAGCAACGTGTATGGTAATCAACCCACGCAAAAAAGCTTAGAAATGGGGAAAAAACACCCAAGTAAAAGGTAAAGTTATTAAAATTTGAATTATTTCTTTTCTACAAAGTTTTGAGATAGTGCTCTTTAACTTTGGATATGGCAATTCCTCTGCATCTGCTCCACCTGAGATGAATAAATAATTGACAGTTATTTGACAGCCCTTTAGAAACAGGACACGAAATATATAAATAAGATGTTCCAGGATAATAGCAAGCCTCCCCAGCACAGACATGAAAGAGAATTTGCTCGCAATCTGTATTGTAGAGGCTCAGCTGCATTCGAAATCACTTCAGGGAAACAGGGGGACAGCCAAGCCCCCCGGGAACGCGGATCCCTGGGGCTGGAGGCAGAGCCAGCAGCACACACCGCACTCCCAGGGATGCAGGACAGGGCCAGCCTCTCTCAGGCACGTCTGGGAGTTCTCAGGGCAGCTCTGAGAGGCCATGGCTGGGTTAGGAACCAGCTCTGCACTCTCGGGGGGTTCATCAGACCCAGCTGGGCACCCAGCGCCTCCGTGCCCCCCTCACTGACTACAAACAGTGTCTGGGGCAGACCCCAGCCCAGAGAGAGCCGGGGCAGGTGGGGAGGGTGCCCTGTGCTGCACAGCCATGGGGGCAGAAAGCACCAGGAGCATTTGCTGGTTCCTGTGGGTTCCCATGGATGGGGATATGGAGATGCAAACACTGCAGTGCAGCGTCTGTGCAGGGCCAGCGCTGATCAAACAGCACAGAAATCCCTCCATCGTCCTCGGTGCTGGGTGCTGGCCCTGGCCTGAGAAATGCTATGAGAATCCCACATGAAATAAAACACTTTGGAAGGATCCTCACTGTTCTGAGGATCGTATTCCTTTTTTTAGCAGGGCAGACCCAGATATATAGAAAAGGCAAAGGTGAAGATGCAGAGTTTCATTCTCTCCGTGGGAGCGTCTCTGGGTTCAGGAAAGTTTATTTCCTTGGTTCTGAAGGCCACTCCTAGTCCTGACCAGGATTCTGGTTGCTACCAATCAGTTCCAATTTACATCACCAGTCTTTGACCCTACCACAGCAGGGAGAAGCCCCTAAAAATAGGTTTCCAGTTGTGGGAGTGACAGGGAACCAAACGTTCCTGGAGCTTTTCTCTTTGGTTTCCAGGCTGTGCAGGCTGACTGAGGGGAGAAGAGGCTCTGATGAAACAACAGGGAAATTCAGAAGGCACAAGCACATTCACTGCAGGCAGAGCCAGAGGTGCTGTTCCCAAACACAGTCACACAATCAAGGAGACTGCTCAGTAACACAGTAACGAGAGCTGATTTGAAGCTACAGAACCAAACACTTTCTTCCCCAAGCTGTCTGGAGAGAATCAGGGCTGCCATTCAAACATGAGAGTGTCTGCAGATCCTCAGTGGAGGGAGAACGCCCTGAGCCGAGCCTGGGATCCCTTCTGTCACTCAGCCTGGAGCCAGCACGGGTGGGCTGTAGCTGGGGAACCCTGGAGTGGGGACACTGGGGACCTCACTCCCTCTGCGCTCGTGTCCCAGGGCCCTTCCCAGCAGCAGAACTGTTGTCCTGAATGTCCATCACGAGCCAAACCAAAGCACAAAAACGCCTGCTCCCTGTGCCCCAGGAGCTCTCCTGGCCAGATTCCCCCTTCACGGCTGTCCTGCTGGATGAAGATAACTTTTTGTTTTAAATCTCCCAGAATCACCTCCCAAAAGCTGCTGAACACGATGTGCAGGGATCTGATGTGCCAAACGAGCTCTCTCAGCAGTGTCTGTCACCCAGCAACAGCTGGAGGGCACCAGGACAGCACCCAGGACAGCACCCAGGACAGCACCCAGGACAGCCTCTGCCAGGAAGGCGGCTGGGAAAATATGTTCCTTTTCTTCTGGATAGGAACCGAACATGCTGTCATTTCAGAAGTGATAAAGATCAGAGAGGTGTGGTACCAGGAAGATGAAATCTGACTCCCTGACTTATTCAGGCTGGAATATCCTATTGATCCCCCCTTTCATCACAGACAGCCCATCTGTGCTCAATTGAGTTTGGGTCAAAGCATCTGCAAGTATTTCATTATTCAGACAAGTTAACCTACTTAAACAAAAACACGATCAGCTATGGCAGGGTGATTTGAAACGACATAAATCCTCCAAGCACTAAACAAACAATGACAAAAAGCAGACCCTGCTGGTAATAAGTGTGCAGCATCAAAAGCCTTTCAACAGCATCCACCCTTTACTTATCAATTATTTGTTCCAGCATCTCCTAATGTGGATAAGAGCACATCATCAGGAATTGGTGCCTTGGGAGCTTGAAAACTGCTGTGCCTTCCCATTTGCAAGGCTCAGAGTTGTGCAGCTGTGGAGCAGAGCCTGGAATACTGAATTTCGTCTGTCAGGGATGGCCCAGTTTTTACGCATTGTCTCACACACACACCTCAGGAAGAGTCGCACACCCCAGTGTGACCTGCACACCAAAGGTGGAAACCTGCCCAAACTACTGGCTTTGACTAAATTTGAGAAGGGAATTTCTATTTCCAGGGAAAAAATTGATCTCCAGGTCTGGTCTGTAGATGTGTTCCAGAGAAAAGAACAAGAATAGGTTTGATTTTTTTCTCAGTTAAATCAAAATATTTTATGATATTTTTGACCTTTTTTCAATATAGAAAAAATTACCCACCGAAAGGTCATTCCAAAACAAAAATTTATAATGCTGTTTTCCAATATATCTACAACACCCTCTTTGATCTGTGAGTAATCACAACAAAATAAAAAATAAAACAGGTGTTCCATGAAGCACCCGAATTGTGGAAAAAGGTAGAGTCTGGCAGATGCTCGAAAAAGATCTTTAATAAGCTCCATCTCTGACCTACTGAGTAAAAATTACCTTTTCACAGCCAACTAAGCCAGCAGCTGTAGAGAGGATGAATTTGTAGAAATATGAAAGCTTCCAAAAAGAACTGAAGCAGGACACCTAGAAAATGTCCATAAATCCTGCTTACAAATCCCATTGTGGAATCCCAGAGCAATTGATGGACAAGATACTGAGAGCTGGGGTTTTGTGAAGAAATGGGGATTCAGATAGGAACCAATTAAGGCTTGCAGAGTTGAGATAAAAGTTTTGTCACCATTGAACCTCACATATAAAAATGCAGAAAGTGATAATGGCTTACTTTAATGTAATAAAGAGCATAAATGTTCCTACTAATTGAGTAAGAAGAGCAATTAACCTTGTGGTGCATCAATACGTCAGCCCTGAACTATTTGTAAATTAGGTAATTAGGATGCTTTAGGTTTAACACAGCAGCCAAGGAAGCCTGGGTTCCCCAGGCGTCTTGCAAAGGACAGAATCTTGAGGAATTTTTTAAGTTCACTGATATTATATAAGGCATATATGTTAGCCAGCAAAATAACATAACCAGTTAGGCCAGTTTACAAATGCACATGGAAATCTGGATTTTCTTGTCAAAGGCATATCTTCATTAACGTTATTTTCTTCGACATACACCATTTCCTCTAATAAAAGTAAGTTCTATTCGATAGAAGGAAAATCCAAGTACAAAAAAGCTATTTAACAAGCCCCATTCTAGCTTGACCTCATTCTAACCTGGGAGAAAATGACCAGGCACAAAGAAATCCCAACCTCTCTCTGGAAGAGGAACATTCCTCTGCAAGCCTGCTGTGGTCCACAGCCATGCAGCTCCCCTGGCATCCTCTCTGCTGTGCTGGACTTGTCCTTTGCATGGTAAATAGGCAGGATCACTAGGAAAAAATTCACTGGTATTTTCTGATAGCTTAAAGAGGACTTTGCACAAGTTATGTGCCTCAGAACAGCTCAGTGGATGCAAGAAAATGATTTAAAGGCCATAGATTTAAAGGCCACAGGGGAATGGTTTTATCTGAATACCAGTCTTGATATTTCACTTAAATATAATCACTTAGTATTTGACTCTGATAGCTAAGGTGACTTTTTCCTCCCTTATCCAACTCAATGAAAGGGTCCCTTGGGTATTTCTGTATTCCCAGGTGCCTTTGTTAATTGGGTAATTCGTGTGCTATTGTTGCTCCTGCACCATTGCTGCCACTTGGGGTTATGCAATTAAAAAATTTAAACATTTAAATATTGCTGCAGGAACTGAAAGTTGCTGTGGGCATTCCAAGCAAAGCCTCAGGATGGAGCAAACTTGACCACTCAGGATTTTGTGGAGATGAACAACACAGAAAGACGAACAGGGCGAAAGAGAATCCTTTTCAATTTGTGCACAACCATTTGCAGTCCCTGCCCAGCTCTCTGCATAGTGACCTTGCGTTGTCCAAGTTAATGCATCTTCAGGAAAAAAATAAAAAAATTCATATTGTTCAGGCCACGAGCATTGATTGTTGAGTGTCCCTTTGGGCGACACACGCAGGATACGGCACTTGAGTGGCTCCTGCCCATCACCACGGGCTGGGATCGGTCCCTCCAGCTCCCAGCACATTCCCCTGCAGGTGCCATGCTGGTGCCTCCCCCAGCAGGGCAAGAACTCGCCTGTGGCCACCAAAGGGCTGCGAGAGCCAGGGCAGGGCAAACAGGCAGGCCAGAAGGGCAGGGATTTTAACCAGGAATGTGAACTGCAGGGGGCTTCCCACAGCAGCACGGCTGTGCTGGGGGCCTGCAGCAGCCCAGCCTTTGTTCCATAAACAGCCATCGGCTCCGGATTTAACACCAACCGGCAGCCACCGCTGCTGGGTTCAGCCTGCCCTGCCTGCTGGAAATCAGGCATTTGTAGAACATTTCAAAAATGTGACTCTTCTCGGCAGGTTTCAATAACACCAGCCAGTTCAAACAGCCCCTTGGTAAATATTTCCACTCCTCTTATCCAGTGAAGAGCAGGAAATTAAATAATTTCTGCTCATGCCCTTCTACCACTTAAATTTGATCAGCTTCTTGGACTTGGGCTAAATGAGTGCAACTTTGTTTCTTCCTTCAGATTTTCATTTCATTATTTCAAGCCCCCTTCAATAGAATCAGCTCCCCATCTGCTAAGGAAAAGGCCAAGCAAACACTACATCCTCCCTAATAAGCAAATCCTCATGGCAGCTTAGGGTAAGAATTCAGCCACAGATACATCCATTGAACAAACAGATATTCAGGGATATTTTTGCAGTTTCCACGCTGTGATTCCAGCACAGACAAGGCATTTTACCTGTGAGGGTTTGTGGTTTTCTTTTCTCCCTGGTGACCTGCCTGCTCAGAAGCCCAGCTGAGAAGCAGCAGTCACTGCTAAAGGTGTGCCAAGCGCTGCCCTCCTCACCACAGCCACACATTGCCCTGGATCAGCAGGCTGGGCGCCGATGGAGCAGCTCCCTGTCCCCACGGGGGGCTCTGGTTCCCGCAGCAGAGCCACCAAGCTCGTGTCCGTCAGCGCAGAGGGAGCAGAGCACGGCAGGGCTGCTGGATGCACCAGAGCAGAGGGAGCCCCTCGGAGCCATGGCCACCACACCTGCTGCTCCCGGGCCTTGGGGCGAGGGTTCTGGCACAGACCCTGCAGGATGGACCCACACAGCCTCAGCACGGGGCACACCTCGGGAGGACAGCCCAGAGGGGCTGCAGGATCAGGTCAAACTCGGGGGTGCTGCTGAGGGGCACGATCAGCTCCCCGCGGGTGCTGGGCAGCGTTCCCGCGCCACGCTCAGCAGCACGTCCTTTAGCATCTTAGCCCTTGCCAGATTTTCTCCAGCGGGCCCCAGATAGCAGATCTGAATGTGGAAACGATCAGATCATTGCTTTCCTGACAAATGGAACAGCAGATAACTTTCTAAATATAGAAGAGGCATCAGTGTAGTACAGACCAGCCTGCTCCATATGCCTTAAAAAATTTCCATGGTGCAGAGATGATGTGAAGGAAAAATTATGACCAGCCTTGTGCTGAATTTGTTGGTCCAGTTATCTCTGCATGGTCAGCTGAGGGACCCGACTCAAAATTTTAGCTCCCCATCACCATCACCCAGCAGACCCTTGCCTTTTTGAATCCCAAAAACTTCCGTGACATTAGGTGACTGATTTCCCAGCTTTTGAACTGGCAGTGTTCCTGAGGCAGGGCAAGAGAAGAGAAAAATAGGTTTAGTTGAGAGAAGCTTCTCAGGAAGAATGGACAAAAAAAAAGGAAATGTCACTGCCACGAGCTGGCAGAGTACATTTAACACAGCACCTAATCCCAGGGGTCAGGAAAGTCTGCTGTTCTACCAGAAAACCCATTAGCAGAAAGGAGACATCCCCTCAATCTATCCACAGAGAGGGTTAATGAGGTTCCCTAATTAGGTACAATGGAGAAGGGATTCTGGAATTTCATGTTTTAGCTCTGCAGTCAAACAAGACCTTAGCACCCTGAGGGCATTGTCTTTAACAAGATACAGCAATGTGAATAAATCTACAACCACAGACTCAAACGGGGAGAAACCAGACCCAGCCGGTTTGGAAAGCACCACCCCAGAGACCATTTACAATCTGCAGCCCGGGTTTTGCCAGACTCGATCTTCTTCACATCACTGGCAGCACTGGATTTCCCTTCCTGGGCTGCATGTCCTGCAGCCTGGCAGGGGCTCCGTGCCCAGGGGCCAGCAGGAGCTGCTGGATGGGGAAACCTTCGCTGCAGGGAGCTGGATGGCTGGGGAAGAGGAGCATCCCACTCTCCTGGCCACAGGGCCCATGCTGCAGATGAGCTCAGAGAGATGGGAATATTCTGGATGCTCCCTGGAGTCAAAGCAAAGCCCTCTCGTGCCCTGGGATCCACAACCTTCCGCAGGACAAAGGTGCAAGAGCTCGGTGTCAAATCTCCTGCTCGGGCTTTCCGTGCTCCACCTCTCATTAGGAGTGAGAAAACTCTTATTTCACATATGTAAGAACACTGGCTTGAAAGAGCATTTTCAACAGTTCAGAGTATGTTCTCTGCTGTCCTAAAATCACTGGAGTTTCTAATCGTCTTTGACCTAGATCCTACACTGATGTTTCTCAACTCACTTTCAAAAGCAAGGAGATCTAAGAGCGGTCAAGCACCTCGGAAAATTAGGGTGAATTCTTAACTGTTGCCTTGACCAGGGCTCAGGCTTCATCCCGCTTCTGAGGGAGGTAGATGGAGGCACTCTCTTTTATAATATGAAGGTAAAAAGATTTTTCTTTTCACAAAACTATGCAATAAATAAAATAAAGGGCAGAGTATGATGTAGAAAAAAAATCCTACTGAGGTGAAGCATATGGAAAAGTTGTAAATAGAGAAGAACAGGAAAAAAGGTTTTGTGTTAACTCATGTTCTATTAATATCAGGTGGGGGAAAAAAAACAAAACCCAAAAAATATGTGATATAAACTTGATTTGTGAACAAACCCCATATCAACCTAGTCTACCTATTCTTTGCTCCATTTAGGTTAGCATATAAAATTCTGCTAGAACTTCACATTTCTTCCTACAGTGAGCAGATGAGGGAGTGCAAAGTCAAACCAAAGCTGACCACCAAACTGCCAGCACGGGAATAAGGATAAGTTTGGGTTCTTTAGCACTTTGCAGTGCTTAAATGATGATAAATGTTGTGCCATAATATTGCATCTACTTGAATGTAATTGCTTTGACTAAGTCTAGAAAGAAATTCATTTACTCCAAATCTAATTATTCTGAGGACTTTAGGGGAAAGTTTTTAACTGTGGTTGAATCCCAGTGCCTCAACACTGTAGTGCCTCTGCGGTGAGAGCACACCAGTGTCCTGCACATGGGACTCAGCCCTGGGACTGCTTTATGGACAGCCCTGGGACTGCTCTATGGACAGCCCTCACCAGGAGCAGGAATCACCAGGCATCTGGAACACGCAGCACTGATTTCAGAACAACTGCAGTTACAAACATAGAAACCCAAGTTTCTGCACAGCTCGTCCCAACAGATTTGTGGGGTACAGGATTTTTAGTAACCAAGTAAACTGTTCCATGAGCCAGTCACAAAGAGAAGAGCTTATCTGGCTGACTGCAGGTTCAGAGAATTTCATAGATAAGTGCCCTACCAGGCCTATTAATTAAAACTTCCTGCTACAGGTATCTGCTTCAGCTCCCTGTTCCTGTGAATAAATATCTCCCCTCAGTATGGGACCAGAGTTTGGTGGCAGTCAGGTTTCTGTGACAAAGCAAGAGGCTGTCAGCAGCAAACCTTAAGTGGCTTGTTCCAATCTTGCCAGGAAGTTCAACGCTTTAGTGTCTTCTAATCTCATTTATTAGTGATTTTTATATATTGCTTGAGTGGATAACTATTAACCTGAAGGTATTTCCTTTGATCAACGTTTGAACAACCAGAGTCTTGGTATTCTGAGTCAAAAAAATGAAAATATATTCCAAAACCTTCATAAATAATAAGGAAAAACAAACCAACCACAAAAAAAAACCCCAACAAACCAACACAAACCACCACCACCTTTGTGAGAATCTAAATGGATCAGTAATTGATGTAGGAAATATAATCCTCCTTTTTATATATATTATATATATGCACACACACAGGATATATAAAGTAGTCTGCTATTAGGGACTATTAGCAGATTTCTAGGAAAAAAGAATCCAAAGGTCTGACACAAAAATTCTTGGAAGTTTCCAAAAATGATGTGATCTAATGAGACAAAGCCCAACCCAACTTTGAAATGAGATGGGTATCCACAAAGCTGTCCCGAATGATCAATAATGTGATAAAACATAAGCAAAGTATGGACAGTGCTTCCTCTGCTCCTCTAAGTGAATATCTGATAGCCCTGAGGGGTTTTCTAGTACAGTTCATCAATTCTTATCATATTTAATTCCATTTCTCTCCAGAGAACTGCAGGGAGAAGTGGCGATAGCTCAGCAGGTAATTCCCCAAAGCAAGGAACCAACATGTCTCTCAATCACAGGGCACATTCAGCTCAGCGTTCAGGGGGAATATTCCAAGCTCTGGGCAAAGCCATTGTTCAGATGAACACACACAAGAGGTGTGAAGATCTCAGGGTTTGTTCTGAGTTCGGGATCTCGAGGATCTCATGGCAAGACACAACAAATTATTTCTGACTCTGTTCTGCCAGGAGCCCGCAAGGAGCTGACAGATCCACAGCACACTGGAGTCCCAGATGATGATGATGCCATGGATACCCCTGGAAGAACAAAAGCACGGCAGGGAGATGTTCACAAGACAGATAACACTGCTGTCCTCATTCCCACATGATACCTGCTGTAACATTTGCTTGCCAATGAAAGATTTTAAATGATTTATAGATTTTGAAATATATATTATTGTAAATTAGATTGGCAGGAGTGAATTCTGATCCATATAGCAGGGAAAATACCCTGAGATACAACACAGACATAGATCAGAAGTCATGAAAAATACCCTGAATCTTCAGGGTTTTTTTGCAAACCAGATCAGCCTGAGCTTTTGTTCAGTTCTGACCAGTTTGGCTTAACTTTGCCTTGGCTTCATCTCCAGGGAAGCTGACTGCTCCTGCTCATCTCGCAGGATGTCGTGGTGGAGTCTGGGACAAGCACCAGGCACAAGTGAATTCAAACAGGGAGCTGTGATAAATGAAAAGCTCCTCACAGCGAGGGCTGAGCAGAGAAGGCGCCAGAACTTACACGGAAATCAAGAGGATCACAAAGCGCAATGAATTCCAGCAAGGTCAAAAAGCATTAGCAAACTTCAGAGGAGCTTCTGTGCTTCCAGCTGCTAGCATTCCTTCCTTCATCCCTCCTCCTTGATGTGCCCATCACCCTCAGCCAGGCTGCTCCTAGCGCTGAACCTGTTTGAAGTTTGCCTTTCACAAACACTAACATGGCAAAGGTGAATAATAGGGCTGTTGCATTGGCTGTTTCTCTGTACAAATGGGCTTTGAAAAACATTTATAGCTACTCTCTAGCCCCTAGCACCTCCTTCTTCTTCAATAACTCTCTGAAATATAACTCTCTTTTAATTAAGGTCTCAGCCTTTGCTTCTTGCTTTCATCATGTCTCAGCCTGGTACTTAAAACTAAATCCTGTTCTTGTCCTACAGAGATCCACAGGCCCTAAAGGAAAGTCTGTAATGATGAACAAAAAGTACTTAATGCTGTATTATCAATTAGATTAAAACTCAGAACAACTTTCCAAAAGCAACAGTTAGCAGTCTGTTACTGTAAATTCATCTTTTGCAGACACGAACTCAGAGCAGCATGGCTGTTCCCTGAACTGGAAGTGTGTTCCTTACACATGACAGTTCTACTGACTGCTGCCCTTGCAGGATCAGGCACTGTGATTCGAGGAACATAAATATTTAGAGAACAGAAGAACCTCAAGGTAGCCTGAACTCCTGCCTTCATTTGTGCAGGTACGATTCCTTTCCCAAGGGAATCCAAGGCTGGGCCCCTCTTTGTGCACTTGGCCAATGCTCAAACAGCTGCACTCTGTGAGCACGACAGGCACAAACAGCAAAACAAGCACAGCCCGAGCTCGGGGCCTTGGGGAGCTTCCTGCAGCCAACCTTGAGCACAGCCCCTCGGAATTCCCACCTCTGACCTACCCTGGGAGCAGCCAACCTTGAGCACAGCCCCTCGGAATTCCCACCTCTGACCTGTCCTGGGGAGAATCCTGCAGCCAACCTTGAGCACAGCCCCTCGGAATTCCCACCTCTGACCTGCCCTGGGGAGCTTCCTGCAGCCAACCTTGAGCACAGCCCCTCGGAATTCCCACCTCTGACCTGTCCTGGGGAGCTTCCTGCAGCCAACCTTGAGCACAGCCCCTCGGAATTCCCACCTCTCACCTGCCCTGGGGAGAATCCTGCAGCCAACCTTGAGCACAGCCCCTCGGAATTCCCACCTCTCACCTGCAGGAAGTTCACCACACCTGAACCCTTCCAGAGGGAACACCTGCCACGAGGGAGGATCTGCTGACAAATACATTTCCTCACAGTTTCTGCACTAATCCTGGAGCAGGCATGCCACAACCCCAAATCCCACACGAGCATTTGCAGACATTGCCATGACTGTTCCAAAGAGCCACCCCGTAATTACTGCGAGTTTCCAGGGTTGCCACAAAGCTGTCTGGTGGTTCTCACACATGCTGCTCACTCCTTGCCAACCAACTGCCATGCTGAGTGTGAGCTGGCCGGGGGTTCTGGGGGCCACATCAAGGAGAGTGCACTACAAGTGGGCTTTCCTCCTCCGGATCTGCCTGTCAGCTGACTG
Source organism: Pardalotus punctatus (assembly GCA_013400915.1). Classification (NCBI taxonomy): domain Eukaryota; kingdom Metazoa; phylum Chordata; class Aves; order Passeriformes; family Pardalotidae; genus Pardalotus; species Pardalotus punctatus. Next base: position 106,357 of record VZTX01021306.1, on the reverse strand, counting down.
ACAGCCAATAGAAGCATAATAAGGCTTTTCAAATTCTAAAAATTGTGTGACAAACTCTGGAGATATCAGAAAGTTACACCTCTTTTACTAACTATTGCAGACTAACATAGAAAGATTGATTTTTCTGGATGCATATTTCCCTTTGTTCTCTTGAGAACTCACCACTGCAAAAAAAACCCAAAAAACCCCCCAAAAAACCAAACCAAACAAAAAAAAAAAAAAAAACAGAGCCAAAGTGATGCACACCTTTTGAAAATGGCAAAGTAAAATCATTAGAGATTGGACTGCCAACTTTGAATATTCAAATGTGTGGTGCTCAAGTTCTTCTCTCTAATGTTGTGGGATGACTTGTGGGCAGGGACAGAGCTGACACCTAAACGCTGGGAAACAACTGCACTCCAGTGAGACTTGATTAAAATAGATAGCAGTGGAATGCCCTTCAGGTGCAGGTGAAAGGAGATCAGAAGTCAGCACGGAGTGAGAAAAGGATTCAGAAAATACCAACTAATCAGCAGGTTGCTGAGGGGGCGATAAAACAACCGTGACCGTGGCCCCTGGAAACAGGAGCGGGAGCCAAGCCAGTGACCTTGTGAAATGGGTGAGGTTTAAAGCAACACCACCTGTCTAATAGAGGTGTCTTTGGTGATGGATTGGCTTCAGGCTGCGTGTGGACGTAATTGAGATTCATGGAGCCAGAGGGGAGGGCTGCATTCTGCTGGAGGGATTTGATTTTCAGGGAGAACATAACGGGAGGGAATCGCTGACCCGGGCAGGTGAACCGACCTGGCAGGCCCAGCAGCGGGGAGGGCTGTGGGGTAACTGTGCCCATTCCGCCTCAGCTCTGAGCCCAGGGCATCACACCTCAAAAAATCTGATCGAGCCGGGGTTTTCTCAGGGGCAGACAGGGAGCTTGCACTAAAACCTTTCAGTGCAGCTTTGGCCCTTAGGAAGGGAGCCCAGGAGCAGGCAGAGAGCGCTGCCCTCCAGCTCTGCAGAGGCTCAGGGTGCACAGCGAACATCTGGAGCCTGCTGCAGCTGCAGGATGGGCAGGCGGGCAGCCAGTGCTCCTCCCCACCTCCCGGTCCTCGGAGGAACCTCAGCACCTGGGAATCCAGTTCATTCTCACTTCACCCAGGAAACAGTCTGCAGCTGGGGATGATGGTGAACTCTTGGTGTCAGTCTACAAACACCATTTCTACCAAAAAAAAGTGGGAATTCCATGAACTCAGTGGATGAATAGACTCAATAATCATGATGATGCATTTTCTGTGACACCTGGGTAACTGACCCAGTCCTGAATGTATTTTAATTTTTAATGTGCTAGCCATATTAAAATCCTAAACAGAGTCCTGTAAATCTATTTAGAAACATAATGAAACAATTTTCAAGTTCGTAGCATTGAACAGAGAATGAATGAATAGAGAATGCATTGATTTTCTATGTCAGAAATGAAGCAATTTAGTATTTCCCTTACTCACGGTGCTACTGTTCTGTGCCAGCACTAATTAAATTCAAATGTTTTCTGAGCACAGAAATTATGTTGCCTCATAGTAAAGTAACTATATCAAATTGAGGGGCAGAGACATTAATGGCCAATCAGTTGCATTAACATAACCCAACGACTCCTTGTCACTGCACAAGTAAGCCTTTCATTAGAATTTATACTTTTCTTGAGGTTTTAAAAAATAGGCTATTAAATGGAGGGGGTAGGAGTAGGAATTACTAAATATTTTGCAACTGCAGAATTAGGAGCTGCGGAAAAAAACGCTGAAAATTATTTGGAGGTTTAAAACTAAATTAAAAACTAATGCAGAGGACAGAAAAAGTTAATGGAGCTGGACTTGTTTTCCTTTGCACATGGAACTGATTGGACATAATCCTGCAAAACCAAAGTAGGCTCTCCTCTCCTCCAAGAGTGATGAAGTCATTCTAAAGCTGGTTTTGACTGTGCTGCCCCTGGCCAGGATTGCTGTGCTGTTAACACAACGGCAGCACAAGCTGCCCAGGATTCTGCATTGCAAAGGACCAAGGAGTGGAAATCAGAACTGTTGAGGGTAAAGAGCCAATTTCATTGAATTCATCAGTTTGAAGAACATCTGCACTTGTTAGAATCTCCCAATTGAGATACTTTAAATTAAAAAAATTAGCATGAAGGGTTATTGCAGAAAAGAAAGCGTAGAATTTAAACATAATTATTCCAACTGGCTATCTATTCTTTTACTTCATTTAATAAAAACACAAATCCAGAGAGAAAAGGATTAGGATTTGTATTCATTACTTCTCTTCTTGATTGAGGGTAAGAAAAATAATGAAGTGTGAGAATTTTCCACATGGCAAAAAAAATATTCCCACTTGGGTTTTATTAATGGCCCTTACCAACTCCCTTAAGGTGTGATCAAAAGGATGAGATCCCTTTTAATTAGTTGTGACTTGGTCTGTGGGTAAGAAACGTTCCTGCCTTACCTTAGGTAAAGCCTGTCCCTGCTGAGTGAAACCCTCTTTGCCTTTCTTTGATTCCAAAAGGCCAAAGGGAGACAGGAATAAGTCACTGGTGGGAAAATCCCCTTGCTGGTGCTGGCTGCCTCAGAAGCTCTGCCAAGAGCCTGCCCTGCCATGGGTCCATGCAGTGCCCAGCCAGGGCTGCCAGGAGCCCCACGCTGTTCTCTGTGCAGGAACAGCACAAGGGGAGCAGACCTGGCCTGACGGACAGAAGAGATTCTGCAAAATCTTTCAAAAGCCGTTTTTCAGTTCTTGCTTTCAGTGGGAAATGGGGGCTGGGTAACGAGCAACATTCCTCCTTTCAAAGGCCAAATCTGCTTTAACAATTTATTTTGGATCTCATCAGCCCGTGCCTCAGCTTACCTATTTGTAAAACTCAAGGAATACTTAACTCCCAGCGCTCTGCCAACTCTTAAAATCAATATACTTGAACTACATGTTCCTTGACCAAAGCGGGCTGTAGATGTGCATGGCAGCAGCTCATCAGGAAACCTGGTGGAGATTGATGTGACCAGGGCTGGCCTGCAAAGGGACACTTGTGTCACCCCCAGGGCTGCTCAGAGCCATGGGCTCTGCCAGCAGTGACGTGTCCTGGCTGACCCACAGCCTGTGCTCTCCAGCCACCTACACAACACAGCCACACGTGTGAGCACCCAGAGGAATTAATATGATATTAGCCTTCACCATTCATTATCCTGTCAGCAGTTTAAAGCCCAGTTCTGAGGTGAGAGGACACATCTCCGCTTTTTAATTACCACTTGCCCCAGCTACTGCAATCACAGACCCATAAAGGAATCCCACCACAAATTGGTTTTGCCTAATAAATATCAGTCAGGGATAAATAATGAACCAGAGCTCTTTCACCTTTTTATTAATCTATGATATTTGCTGTAAAAGTCTCAATGAAGGGAGCTCTGCCCTCGCAAGCAGTGAGGTGCAGAGGGTACTCTGTAAGTGGGAGATGTGAGACACACATCCTGCCCCACTGCCAGTGTGTGCAGGACTCAAAAACACTGATCCATTTGAATTTTTGCAGGGCTCATTTCAAATGGAAACGGGTGTGGAAGGGGGAGCAGCATGGCTGAGCCTCCTGCACCTGGCACTGCACTGGCAGTGTGGGGCAGTCAGTCTGCACTGGCACACCTGGGTGCACGACAGATCAAACTTTAACCATTTAACTGGAAACACCAGCACTGTGCCTGGCTGGTGCCACCCTGAGCAAGGATTTGCCTCCTGACCAGATGGAAACACAGTCAGGGTGGTGTTTGTGGGAGCAGACGACAGCAGGAAAGGGCTCTGCACCCAAGGGTGGCCAGACCCTGGCCCAGGGTGCCCAGAGCAGCTGTGGCTGCCCCTGGAACCCTGGAATGTCCAAAGCCAGTTTGGACAGGGCTTGGAGCAGCCTGGTCTGGCAAAACCTGGCAAGAGGATGAGCCAGGGCAGAGCCTGAGCTATGAACTGGGGCTGAGAGACCTCCGAGTGTGTTTGTCAGAGCAGCAGAGTGAACTGGAGAATGAAGCAGTAAATCAGTACCTGGTTTTATACGGGGATTACACAATATAGTTTATAGAAATGGTTATTTCCCTTTAATCCTTAAAACCTTCGGAAGAGCCCATATTCCCAGTGCTCACATTTCATTGTGACACCTGTATCTCACCCACATCCCCCAAAGAAGGACAAGCTCTCCTTTTCAACCCCCTAAGCTTCCACCTTTCCTCAACACTCATCAAATTAAGCTGCATAGTGAACAACCTCCTAAGGTGCTAAAGTAACTGAGGGTTAAACTTTTGGGAATCATTCAGCTCTTCCTTTCTGGTTTCATTCATTTTTTTAAAGAGTCCTTCAAAGTTCTGTCTTGTTGAGGATAGAATTGTGCCTTGGGTCTAGAGGCAGTCGCAGCTCATGGCATTTTCTGACTTGCAGTAGAGGATTTTGGTCCTCCAAGCAGCACCTTCTACTCCTGTCTCCTCCTAGGAACAACCTTGAAATTTTTTAACTCCAAAATTAGAATTCTTGCTCTTGAGTGTCTCAAAAAAGCTCTATGTGAAATAGCCGTTTCTTGTCAGGCTCCTAAAATCCCTAGCAGTTAAACACAATTTTTTAAAGGTTTTATTTGCTATCAAGCACCTGAATCCTGTATATTTTACAAGTTAATGAGCTAGTTTTGGAGGAGAAAATGTAACTGTTAGGAATATTAACTGAAGTTATGCTTACTGGCGGAATGCGTGTAGGGTGCGTGTGTAAAAATCCTGCTTTAATGTCTAATTTTGGAGTGAGTCCCAGAAGAGATTGATTCAATTTCCATTCATTATGGGGGCAAAACTCAGACTGACTCTGCTGTGTAGACGCTGGCTGCTGGCAGCAGAGATCAGCGAGGTGTGGCCAGTGCAGGTGTGTTGGGGGAAGCTCCAGGGCTGGCTTTGGGGGACAATGGGGTCTGTAAGTGACACGTTCATGAACAGCTCCCCCGGCCACAAACTGCAAACCTCCAGCTGCTCATCCCCCTCTTAGAAAGGCTACTTAGCACTAAATGATCATTCCTGCTTTGTGTTGCCTTGGGAACTAAAGCACGAGTTTTGAATAAAAAATGTCATTTAAAATACACATATTTTTATATAAAACTTGACCTGGAGCGTTTACACATCATCTGGTTTTATATTTCCTTTGAAGGTGCTTCTCCGTCCCTGACCTGTGTGTGGTTAAGGCAAGTTCTATAAACCAAAAGAACTACAATGACTGAAATAAGCTGATCTTTAAATAACCTTCATAGACTTGGCCAGTTCTTCAGCCATGACGAGGCAAAACCAAAACCTCTTGGAAATGTTTTATGAAATTTATCTTGCTAAATGGTGTAATTATTATTGTACATGATAATGACTATGTTCCTGGTTTTAAGAGAGTTTTAACAACCAAATGAATTATTCTATATAGTGACCAACCTATGGGCTATATCAAATATATATAATCTCAAATAATCATAATTAATTGAAAATATAGTTTCAGCTCAGTTCATGCATCAGATGAGCAGTGGGTTGGCTTCCTTGGTAAAGGACCAAAGTCAGGGCTGGGCTCACTAATTATGCACATATTAAGAAGTTTAGTGGTGTTGGTATTTCATGAACAATACTTGTGCCCCAATCAAATTTACTTTTCAAAATAATTTTGCACTTTGCCTGTTTCACAGATAGCTCTGTGCCACAGTCTTGGGGAGTTTTTTTGCTAAAGATTCTGAATTTCTAACTGATGCTATTGTAATTTTTGTAGGTAAGGGCTGGAACATCATGGTATCGTTGAAAAGGACCAAGAGCCCCAACTCGTTCCCTTTCTGTGACTCGATGCTGTCAAAATGCAAAGTACTTTGAGTGGTAAGTCATAAGAGGAAACATCACTGCAGTCATGTGTGATTTACAAGAGTGTCAGGACACATTACAGCTCGGATTTACTTCCATGCTAATTTATTTTGAGTGATAAAATACTTGTCCTGTCTATTAGTGCCACATAAACTCAATTGTCACTCATGCTTGGCCAAAGGAAAACAAAGGCTCTGCAGGAAGGCAGGAGGTGACTTTGTTTAACCCAAAAATTTATCGACTAAATTAAGTTTTAAATGCCTGAACCCACTCAGAATACTGACATTTTGTTTTACCTACTTATAAAGGGCATTTTGCTGAGAACACAGACATTTCACACACGATGCTCCCAAGTGACAGACACAATTTGGGTTAAAATGCCCAAACCCAGGATTCTGTCACCCCTCCATGCCATAGGTATTCCATCTTCAAGTTGAACTTTTACATTCTACCTGTCTTCATCCTCCATTCCTGACTCTCTCTAAACCCTCACAAAGGAAACACATCTGCTGTAAAACCTCAGCAATGGACACAAATTCAAATTACACAATGTGTCTAACAGAGCACAGTGAGGGCTGCACAAAGCAGCTCCAAACAGGAAACATCCTCTGTCTCATTAAATCATGAGCTGAACATCAATGTTTGACTGAAAGGTTTATTACTCTAAACACTATTGATTAGTAGTAAAACACTGCATTTCTTAATTTACAATCAACTCAATCAGTTCCTAACCTATCGCACAGCTCCACAGGAGGCTGACAGATGTGACAGAGCCCTGCGATGTCTACACAAGGCTGGCCACTGTCAGTCCAGTTTTCCTGGGAGCATTTTGTCCAGTTCCTAGGACCACTGTGATGGACAGAAATCTTTGGTTGAACACCAGTTGGTTCTTTTACCACATTAACTGTTCTCACAGTTTTGGGAGTTTTCCAACCCATTCCCCAAACTGTTTGTTCAGACTCCACACACACCTTTAGTTTCAGCTGGGCTAACCGGGAAAGGGAGGAATTCCTGTTCCTGCATGTGTCTGCTTTGCTGCTGGCGCCTTGGGAACATTTTGGGTCAGTTCTTTAACAAATCTATCCCCTCTTTTCAGCTCTCTACCCACACTGCATGTCAAAAATGGAATAACTTGCTTTTGGGGGCAGGGAAGAGTGCTTTGTGCTCCCTGTTATATTTGCAGTTCATATAACCAGTTAAATTGGGAGAGTTGCTTACTCACAGGATTTCTGCTGACTGGCACCAAATCCTACCACCCAGGAGAAAATGTTATCAATCCTGCTATTGACAAGACTGTAAAGCAAGACTAAAGACATGAGAGCCAAGGAGGTAAATGGGAGAGAATCTGAGAATCTCTTAATTGCAAAAGTATTAGGTGGAATCCCAAGTAAAGATAAAGGATTAAGAGTTTAACACCACAAGGTCATTTTCCTTCTATCTTATTTATTTTCTTCAGCCCCAGAGGAGCAATTTGTGTCAGTGGGGTATTGTACATCCTCAGATCCCACCCAGGAAAGTTATTTTAAAAACAATCTCCCTGGTTCCAGTTTGTGGGAGTCCAACCATTGTTTGCAGATTTGCTGCAAACACTATGATTACGAAAATGAAGTGTTGCCTGTAAAGCAAGGCTAAATAAGCAGTATCAGGATAGCAGTGGACAACTGAATTAAGTGTTCATCTTTTGGTTATCACATGCTTTGTTCACAAGGAGATTATTTTTCCAGCACAGTCTAACACAATTCCTCCACATAATCATCATTACAGATTGCCTACTGCATAAAAATGTCCTGCTGTGCTCTAAAAGCCATCATCCTGCAAGGACCTGCCACCACTCTGAACAAGCCTCACATGAAGATGCATTTGCTCCATCCTGGGGGGATTTCTGAGTAGCAGAAATCTTGTGTTTTTCAATCAACCATCCTATCTCGAGCTAAGGGAGAGTCTTGCCGAGCTCCTGACTTTTGTTGTGCGTGATGTAATGGAGTTACTCGAGCAAGGTTGGCTGGGCTTCCTCTGCTTGTGCTGAAGATCTGGGTTTAATAGCCAGAAGCTGATTACATTGTTGGCAGGCCAGAGACATTATTTAGGCCCGAGTCAGCCTAAATAAGAGTCAGTGACTTTTCAAGCCACTTTGTGCCCTGTGCAAACCCTGCCTTGCTCCGCTGAGCGTGACTGAGCCGAGCGCCAGGTAATGTGGGTTTAACAGTCAGCAACACCAAAGGGGCCACTAGCAAATCCAGAAAGCAAAGGTATTTATCTGAGATCCAGAGGTGAAACCACCAGCTCAAAATTTAATGCTCTGGCAATCTTTTCTTGGAAATCATTAAATGATTGGGCATAACATGACTGCAGCAATTTTTTTTTTAAGGTTAGAAAGAAGTCTTACTGATTTATTTTTTAAAGCAAGTAAATTTCTAAAAAAATTTAAAACCAAAGTTAGTTGTTAATTAAAATTCTAGGGTGCAAATCAAGCATTCAGACACTAGGAGATTTCCAACCTTGAGTTTTCATCAATTTTATTAACTCAGCTACAATGAATGTGGTGTTTATTGATGTCCTAAACACTCAGGCAATTGGAATGTGTCCCTCAATATAGAAATTAGAGGATGAACTGCTTTATTATCTCACCATGCTGCCCGAGCCCTGAGGGCCTCCTTGCCAAGACCTCTGCCACCACAATCCCTGCAGCTCCTGCACCTCCCTCCCCTCCCGAGTGTCTCTCCTGTGCCACGGGCTGGGGCAGTGGGGATGGGATAAAATATAACACATCAGCCTGTTTAGCACAGGAAACATTCGTTAAAGAAAACAAACAAAAGCACAAACATGAGCTTGACAGGCTTCCCACACAGCCTGAGCTCAGACTTGTCTTGGTTTTGGGTTTGTTTTTTTTTTTTTTTTTTTTTAAATCTAAAATTTCTGGAGAGCCCACAGAGACATCTTGTGCCAGGATAACATATAGCAAGTCAGCAGCACGGAGGGGTCATGGTCCTCCTGCCTCTGCTCCAGCCCTCGGGGCCACCCAAAGCACAGCCAGCCGGCCCTGAGCCGCGTCCTGCTTGGGACAGCGAGGCTAGCAGCGCCCTTGGCTGGACATGGACCAAGGCAAGGTGGTGCTGGAAGCCTGGCACCGTGACATTGGCCATGGCAGGGAATTCTTTCATCAGGTGGCATCTTTCAGCATTTTTGAGCAATGCTGTGCTATTCCATAAGGTATTTTATCTGACAGCTACTGGTGGCCATTGGCTCCTCAGTCAGCTTCCTCCATGGTACACACTGGGAACTGCACTGCAGCAAGGAACCTTCCCATGATATTACTGAGCTTTGAAACCAAACATTGTTCCAGTGGAATGCTCGGGCTTAGGTACAAAACAGCAGCTAAACAGCATTCCAGAGTTTAAATATTTCAGGTAGTGACAGGGAGATGGAGTGTAAGCGTTGTGAGCTGACTGGAGCACCCCGAGAGTGGTTTTGCCACAGGCAGCAGGAGAGGCTGGAGGCAACCTCAGAGAGGGCAGAGCCACACCGAGATTGATTGCTCTTCAAGCAACTCCTCAGAGCATGAAATCACTTCCCACTTCCCCATGTTAAACACCTTTCTCCTACTCAAAACTACATCCTGTCCCATAAAATGGATATTTATACTGTGTTGGGAATCCAGGGTCAAATTATGCCACCCTTTATTTCTCCACAAACCTTTTAGAAGATGGCCTGGTTCCATCTGAATAACTAAAGCATTGGTTATTTGACTGCAGGGACAGACAGGGGCAGGGGGACACAGCTCCACACTGCTCCCAGTGAGGGCCCCAGGGCTGCAGTGCCTCTGAGGCAATGGGGAATGAGCCCAAGGACACAAGAGCTCCTGCTGGCACTGCCAGCCTGGCAGAGCAAGCCCACGGTGTGCTGGACAGCACAAGCCCTGGGCTAGTCAGGCTCTCCAGGAGAAAGGGAACAGCAGGATCCTGGCTGTCCTCCTGCCAAGGGTCCCCAGGGCTGTCTCTCCTGGGACAGGTGATGGAGCAGCCCCTGTGACAGACTCCTGCAAAGCTCAGTTTTCTCCCTAGTTGCTGGTTTATTCCACACCCACCCTAGCAGCAGATTATCACACTCTCTCTGCTTACACTTGATTCACTCACTGGCCCAGCTAAGCCTTGTCCCCTGCTCCTTCGGTCCCTGGTTGCCAGCTTTGGGCGAACAAAGGGGTTCACAGGATGCTCTGGGTGCTGCAGGGCTGCACGCAGGGTCTGGAGAACCCTGTGAGGTGCCCATCAGCTCACACCACCCCCAAAGCTGCCCAGCCCGGCCAGCTCACGGCTGGGTGAAGATCCCTCCTGCACAAGCACCCAGGTGAGCTCTCCTGATGCTGCTCGTGAAGGGCAGAGCTCTGCTGTCCTCTGCTCAGGCCCGGCTCTGAACTCACAGGGATGAGGCTCACAGAGCATCACACAGCAGCTGCCACCACCCTGCCTCCCGTTCTCAACGCTGTGCCAAGGCTTGGCGGAGCTATTTCTGGGCTCAGTGTTACTGCTACACAGGATGATAATTAAGCATGCACTAGACTGGAAGGAAATGTGTAAGAAGCTCTGGAAAAGTAGCCCTGAAGCTATACTAGCAATGAAAATGAAGTTCTGTTACTCAGAGCCAAAAAAGTGAGGTCACAGAAGGCGAGGCTGGCACAGAATTTACTTATCAGAGGAGGCTCCTTAAGTTTATCACTGGCTCAAAGGTACATTAATCTTTCAGAGATGAGAGGAATGAGAGTAACTGATTTTTAAAAGGTAGACACAAGAAGTAATTGCAAGTTCCCCTGGACAAGAAAATGCCACAAGTGCTCTCCCTCTCTCCTGAAAAATTAAAATACCAGCCTCTTGAGTGCATGTGGCATGTGACAACTTCAGAATGGCTCTTGGCCTGTCTGCTAAAAGTAGGTGAATTGCCAGAGGGGAAAAAAAAAAGCAGGAGACATGCTGGATAACAATGTCAGGGAGTTCCAGCCTGGGGACTTGTGACAACGCAGCCAGCAGTCAGGACAGTAATAACCTCTACGATGGGGGGAAAACACAAAAAACCTACCATACAAGAAAATCCCAGCAAAAACACACACAAAAAGATCCCTCCATAAACTGGAAAATACTTGCATAGTTGGCATTTTGGACAGATACAGAAGACAATGGGTTTAATTCCCATCTGTGTAACAACCTCCTCTGTAAACTCTTAGACAAATAGATTAATCTAGTCCCAAGCTCTTGGAATAGGCGCTGTGACATTCACCTTCCTGTGACCCAACCAAAAGCTCTTTAGAAAGGGAATTGTGTCCCACTACCAGTGAATGGAGCAGATAAAAACCTTGGCCAATTTGTTTCGTTTATGACTGGATTTCAGAGTGCCACACGTTGAGCTGAACATCCTTTTTTTTTTTTTCCTCTAAAAGAAGGCAGTCCAATTCTTTTGGGATTTGGATCTTTATCCAGACTCTTCAGTCTGCATGATTCCAGTGGTCAGGCACCTACTTTGGGTAATGTTTTTCTCTACCTTTAATGGATATTCATGATAGAAAATTATGCCTTCCTGTCAGTAGATAAAAGTGTTGCTTGTGTGGATTGTCAGGCAGGTTCAGCACTCTGTAACACTTCCCTTCCTGGGAAAATGTATTCATGACCAGGCATAGCAAAAACAATCTGAGTAATAGCCAAACAGGCACGAAAGGAAAATTATTTAGCTTTAAATTTAATTATTTCCACACTTGCACGATATTTACACAAGCCCAATTTTATTAGGCTTGATTTTCTCCTAGGACATTTCTGTCTGCTGTAGCAATTTCAACAAAGGGAATTTGGAGAGACATTAAAGTGTTATTCTGGTTCATTCCCATTTTACACAGGGGGAAATTGCCGCCCAGAAAGCAATTCCATGGACTTTACCCAACACTGAAGTTATTGCTGATGTACAAAACAGAAACCCGCTGAGATTACACTGATGCTAAGTTTGCATAAGGTCAGAATCAGGCGTTCTGTTGTTGCAGAAATTTAGATATCTTTGCTTCCAAAAAAGCATTGATAGCAACAACAATGCACTCATTATTTCCACCACTGCTTCACCTTTAAAATGTCACATTTAAACTTGAAAGAGGATGGGGCAAGGCATCTTTAGACTCATAGAACTCTGCTTTTTTGATATAAATTAGCTGTATGGAACCAAAACTCCACCAAAAAAAGTGGTGTTTTTTACAAAAAAAAAAAAAAAAACAAACACCAAACAAACAAAAAAAAAAAAAACAACCTCAAAGGATAAAGTAATTTAGATAGGATGGACAGAAAATTAACTTTTCTTCAGAAAACCAGAGGCATTACAGGTAACTTTTTTAAAATGAGAACCCTGACAAAATTATTGCTTGTATCAAACTCTCTCATTTGGTTTGGGTTGTCACATCAACAGGACTGATTCTCCTCACTGATCTCTGTCATTCCAACCTTGCAAACCGTAGTTCCTCAATCTTGAGAGGACTACAAAGGAGTTGAGAATTACAAGAATACAGTTTATAATGCAGATCTCTTCCTGGCTTTCACAGGTGCCCTAAAGCTGGCTGGAGAATCCACACACACTTATCAGTTGGAATTGGTGACAGATTAATGGAACAAATTATCCCTGAGCACTGAAGAGCACAGAGTGCATAATCACATCAAAGTCGGAGCACATGCAGAAAAGTACAGCAAGAAAACATGCCTTTATTGCAGGCAGTGTTAAATATTGGAACTCAGTTGTTGTGCACAGTGCTGTACCATGAAAACCAGCTGACATCTCATCTAGAAACCCACTGGCGTATAGAGAAAATAGGGGAAAAAATAATCTGCACTCTTCTAACCAATTTCCTTCAGGAGTGGAGTGAGTCACCTGTTCCTCTCTAACAGGTAAACCTTGTCCTTCCAGGAAAGGATCAGCAGCGTGAGCCAGCACAACTCTGGGTACTTGAGGAACTCTGCTTGTTTGCCAGTTGTCTTCCCAGTGCTGCCCCAGTGGTGATGCAGAAGGGGAAAACCCAAAAATCTGACATTTTGTCTCTGAAGATGATTTTGTTCTTGTCCTTGGGCACTGAAAACTGGCACTCTGTGCCCAACAATAAAAACCTCTGGGCCAGCCCCAGGTATTCTCCTTCCATCAGCTGACATTAATGAAGTATTCTGGCCCTAGAAGATGTGCCTGGCCAAGAACCTGCCTGGATATTCCACATGCAGCCACCGTGTGTCTGCCACCCTGGCTGCCTCACAGACCTCGAGGGGCTGGGCAGCACGAGAGCTCCAGCCACAGCTGAGAAAGCTGACAGCAGTCCCAGCCCGTGAGGAGTTGGGACTGTAAGGAGACACTTCTCACCTTAGAAAAGACCAGTGTTGAACTTCTCCCTGGGAAACAGCACCATTTGCTGCAAGTAGGGCAGTCTTGAAATATCTCAGAAGCTACAACAGGCAAGGTGGGAAACTCGTAACATGAGCAGAAACTGCTTTGGAATGAGGTAAATGAGTATTTTAGGCAAGTAACCGAAGGGAGAGCTGAGGAAGAAGCCACCAGGCTGCTGTTGTCAGGAGCAACCCCACTTCCCCCACAGCAGCCATGCCCGAGGTCTCCCAGTTCTCTCCTCCCTCATGTCATGTCCCCCACTCGCTGTTTTCTGGCACTACAGAGCTTACACAATGTGCTGACATACGGAAAATTATTTTCCTCCAAAAACAAAATTCCAAAACTTACAAATCCAAGAGACATAATTCTGAGAATGTGGAGAAAGACATGGAAAACGGGTTCTCATGGCAGATCCTAGCTCTCTTTAGACCCCAAATTTAAGAGTTTTGCCGTGTTCAAGTTCCTTGGTTCCCCATTGTTAACAGCCCTGTACTCCCATACTCCATTCATGGTAAGAGACTTTAACTGTAGACATTCTATCATCCCTAAGAAACTCTCCCACAGAATTCAGTGGAAATCAGCAGGTATTAAATTAGCTGCCACTCCTGTTTATTCCTTCAACCACACATTTGGAGCCATTGCTGACTGTAATATTCTGATGGTCGATGCATTCTTCTCTATTACTTTCCACCTATTGCACATGGAACAAAAGGCTACAAAGTGCAGACATCAAGGGGAAAAATTCCAGTTCCACTACATTAGCTAAAGCTGCCTACTATTGAAAGCAATGATAGGTAATCTATAAAATAATTTCCACAACCCCACCATAAAAGAATCCCATTATCAGTGCAATCCAATAGTACTAGTGTCTGGAAGAGAATTTATTCTACAATAAAAAATTACCCCACATTAAAAAAAAAAGAAAAAGAGATTTTTACAATGCAAACCACATGCTTATGATGTAGAGAGCAGCATCTTCAGAAGTCACTGTGCATGAATTAAGGAAGCTTCAATCAAGATCAAAATTTGGGTGACATCAAAGTTAGATATGAGGACAACTACTGTCTATAAACAAAAGGAACACTGGTGAAACCCAGTTTAATCAGTTTGACAAACACTGTGGACAAGGAGCCCAACTTACTTAACTTACTACATTTAGGATAAAATAAGTTTCCCAGTCATCCTCCAAAACAGGACAGATTTCTTTATTCTGTCTTACAAAACAACCAGGAATCTCAAACTCAATTCTTTGTCCCTGGTAACTGCTGTAGCAGAAAAATTCCAAACTCTTTCCACCTTTTCACATTTGGTGGCCAGCCTCAATGGGCTGGGCAGCAGCCCCTGGGGTTGGTTAGGCAGAAGCAGGACAGGCGTGTCCCTCATGCTCCCAAATCCGAGAATATCAAAGGGCAGCTCTGAGTTTCCCTTATGGCAGCAATTCCCAGGTCAGAGTGCCCCACAGACCATGGGGGATGCAGAACCAGCACAGAAACCCTCACCCAGAGCACCAAACCCTGCCCTGCATTTCTGTTCCTCAGTAAACTGGGATTTCTTCTGAATGCTGACACAATCTCTTGCATTAAAGGGACTGCAACAGCCTTTACTGAAAATCTTGCAACTAATATTTATGATCAAGCCTGTTATCAGGGATTTTGAAGTAAATTAAAGACTTTGCAGTGTTAGTTTTACAGTTGCACTTGACCTTAAGGGTCTTTTCCACACTAAATGGTTCTGTGATTCCCCATCTACTTGGGGGAATGCCCATCCACAGCAGCAGTTAATTATGTTGTGTTGTAGGGAATCACAGCAAAGAGAAAGATGAAGAGTGTGGAAGTGTCCTCTGGTCTTGTGAAGGACTCATTTCCTGGCCTACCCCAGTGTTACCCAGTGCCATTAACACAGCATTTTAGGAAGGTTTTTATTCCCCCTCCTTAAACTGCAGAGAATCTCTTTATGCTGCTCTAAATTGGGAACTAATACTAAGAGAAATGAGTGAAGTGAGAAAGTTTGCTGTCAGCTATTTTAACTATGTCTTCCTAGAAAGTCAGAGCTTTCTGCAACAGTGCAATGAATTAAATAGATATACTCAGAGGACTTCATGTGGTAGGTATAAACGAGGCACTCTTGTTAATCCAGACTGAGACAAAATTGCCCTTTAAATATTATTAAAATTCATTTAAATAACTTTTCTTACAGCTGTATTTCCATTCTTTAGTTAAACATGCTGGCAAAGTATTAAAATAGAAGGTCCTTTTTTTTGGTAAAAGTTATAATGATGTCTTTTTGTCATTTCAGTCAAGATAGTTTCTACAGGATATTACAAATGATTTTTTCTCCAATTCCAAATAAATGCCCAGATTTTGGTATTACAATGGAGTGACTTATCACACTAAGTGAAAGCCACTTTTTGCTTCTCTAACCCCAAAGAAGAGCCCTGCAAGAGAGGATAAAGTTCCAAAAGGGACGGAGTGCCACAGCATGGAATGTTTTAATCACTGCCCAGGTACCAAAGCACACAGGCAAAGGCAGCCCCAGCACAAATCTCTCCAGGAGCTCTGCACCATCAGACACTGACTGCCCCTCTCATGCACACCCTGCAGGGAAGAGTCCTCTACAGGAGCCCCCCAGCAGCTCCAGGGTGGGAGCAGCCCTGGTGCCCAGCCCAGCCCATAGAGCAGCAGCAGAGCCGGGCTCAGCTCTGCAGCACAAACACCAGGGGAAGGAAAAAACCCAGAGATGGAGGAGCTGCCCCATAGAGCAGCAGAGCCGGGCTCAGCTCTGCAGCACAAACACCAGGGGAAGGAAAACACCCAGAGATGGAGGAGCTGCCCCATAGAGCAGCCCCAGAGAGCACAGAGCCGGGCTCTGCTCTGCAGCACAAACACCCGGGGAAGGAAAACACCCAGAGATGAAGGAGCTGCCCCATAGAGCAGCCCCAGAGAGCACAGAGCCGGGCTCTGCTCTGCAGAACCCAGCACAACACCAGGGGAAGGAAAACGCCCCGAGATGAAGGAGCTGCCCCATAGAGCAGCCCCAGAGAGCGCAGAGCCGGGCTCTGCTCTGCAGCACAAACACCCGGGGAAGGAAAACACCCAGAGATG
>VZTX01021306.1:42297-89961 GCA_013400915.1 Pardalotus punctatus | reverse complement strand
CAGAGGAAGGAAAACACCCCGAGATGGAGGAGCTGCCCCACCTCCCCTCCGGTTCTGAGCCCTCCTGCGAGGCTCGGGGAAGGCAAACCCAAGCACCACAAGCTGACAGCAGCCGATGGGCAGGTGTGCCCACCCTCCCACCCTGCACTTCTGCCATGCTCTGCCCTCTCCCATCTGCTTTCCTCGTCCTCCCCGCTCAGCGCTGGGCAGCCCAGGGTCGGTGGGGCTGGGGAGAGGGCACTCATGGAAAAGCAATAACAAGCACCTCGGCTAACAGAAATGTGAAGCTTATAAAGACTTTATCGGGCCAAATCTATTCCATTTGCACAAAACAGCCAATTCGACAGCCGGTTCAATTTAGCAGGCTGAGGAATCCAGCCCTCTGATTCCCCAGCTGAGGCTCTGCAGAGTCAAACATTAAAATGATTCAAGGCAGAGATAACACAGTTCCAGTCCCTGGCAAAACCTCTTCAGCTGCTCATCATTCAGATATATTTTTGAATTCCTCAGCAGTGTAGGAAGCAGCAGTAAAGCTTGTAGTTTATGCTTGGCCCAGCTACAAATGGAGACAAGCTATTACTTTCTCTTTCCAAGAATTCATTCAATTGAATCCAATTTTGAAAGCTTTGGAGAATAATTTGAAATATAAGGAATTTTGGGTGCCTTCTGAGCCTTCACAGTGCCTTGACACAGCTCAACACCAGGAGGCTTGAAGGCTACAATTTCAAGCAGAACTAATGGCAAAACAGCTTCTGTGATTACACTGTGAAGGTGTAGCTTGTGTAAGCAAATATCTGTCAAATATTCCCACTTCTGGGAAGCTCTTGCAGACACTTAGTTCAAGTGGATGTATTTTTAGTATAATTGCCATTAAATGAATTATAGGAAGCAAATATAATTTCATAACTGATGAAAAATATTGCTACTTTACATCATTAAAATGATTTTTAGAACTGCTGCAATTGCATTTTTGCCTATATATTGTCTGTCAATATATCTGAGATACATAAAAACAGGCCAGTTTCACAGAACACTTGGAATCCAGTTTATGTGCAGCCAGAGACATTTTATACTCTGCAATATGTGCTCTCCATTCTTCAGGGTGTGCTTGTTGTGCCATACTGAGCACATTTTGGGCACACAGAGCTTTTCCCCCTGCGTTGGCAGCAATGTCACTTAGCAGTGACACTGGAGCAGCTTTAACCGTGACTCTCAGCCCAGACTGAGCCTGTGGAGCTACAGAACTCCTGGGAGATCAGCACAGTTGTGCCTGGAGATGCTGTCTCCACCAGGCACACAGAATCTTCCCCATCACAAACACATTTATGTTTTCAGGGAGGGCAGAGCAGGAATTGCACACCCAGCCAGCCCCACCTGCCCACTCACCACCTGCTCCAGCAAGAGCCAACCCCTCAGAATAACCGGGAGAAAGGTGGTGGAGAAACCCCCAGAATCCAGTGCCTACTGCTCTGTCATCCGTAGGTGACCCACAACTCTGTTTATAAACCATGCAGAACTTATTTTCTTCAGTATTTTTAGGCTGGCCATGGACTGTTGGCTCAGTAATTTGACAGTTTAATTCACAGGAGAACAGGGAGGCAGAGGAACCATCCCAAAACAGTGACAAGTGCTGGGAGACACAGGACTTGGATGAGTGGCTCATCGTTGGTTTTACCATGCTGGCCAAGGGCAGTCTCAGCAAAAAAGCAAAAATCAATCCATAGCACTAGACACAGCAAGAAAAAAAAAAAAAAATCCAGCAGTGTTATTTTGCAGAATACAATGCTTAAAACAACCAACTTGGATATCTAAGCTCAGCAGCGATGGCCAAGTTTGCATTTGGACTCTGTTTCAGTGGGAAGAAATCTTCCTCTTGTGTGAGCAGAGAAATAACTGACCACTGTCACTGCTGGTGTAAACAACCAGCAAAGATCGTAAAGATGCAAAAAAGAGGGATATCAGCAGAAAAAGAAAGGCCCAAGCCATGCCCATGGAATCAACAGCCAAGAAAACCCCAAACCGACAGAGTACCCAGCACCCTCCCCCAGAAACAAGCCCCTGAGAAGAAACACAATTCACGTTTTTAAATTAAATCATTCTCTTCTCTGCTGATTTCCTCTTTGGCTCTGCAGTGATTCTGTTATCAGGCTTCCCTAATGACACAAAAAAATAAATTCTAGTTTGCCATTCTTTTCCTTCAGATAATCTTCTCTAATTGAGTGTTTTACTGAGCAATCAATTGTACTTCACTCACTTTCCTGGGCTTGAATTACAGAATTAGAAGGAAAAAAAGCTCGCTTGTTAAGGCCACATTGCTTTGATCCTATTGTCAGGATGAAGTTCACCATGGGCAAAGGATCCTTTGCAACATGTAAGCCCAATTCTGAGAAGGAAAAAAAAGGACCTTGTGCTCATCTTCTGCACAGGATTGGAGCCATCCCTTCTTAACAACCATTTCTGAGGATTTGTGGAGAACTCTGCCCCATCCCCAAAGGAACAGCAGCCCCCACAGCAGCATTAAGGGCTGTCCCATTCCAGCTGGAAGGGGTTCTCTAAAACACTTACTGCAGCCCCTACAAAATCAGCTGCTGTAAAACACCTCAGGAAGCACAGTGCAAACAAGGAGTGAAGGAATAGCTGGAGTCACGAGGAGCATTGCTGGGTGATTTATACACAATAGGCATCATACAAAAGATGCTGTATTTATGATTTAATAGTCTGCTATGTAGAAGTTAGAATTAGCTTCCAATGCATGCTATTAGTGAAGCTGCAATGCGTTAAGTTAATGTGGGAAGGCATTTTTAATATTAGTTCTGGCTACAATTTCCCATCTAATGGAATGGAGAGGGAAAAAGAAAGGAGTTTGTAAATCTGCCACCACAATGGCCAGTTACAAGGTTTTTTATGGCTCTCTTGTAATGGAAACATCAAGTCCATGGGTAAGCACTGTAATTGTGGGTAAAAGGCATCAGTTTATTGCAGTATGTAAAGAACCAGAGTAAGCTGGTTGGTCTCAGGTTCATCCCAGTTCTGTACTGCACCAGAGCAGCAGAAAGGGATGGCTTTGGCCTTTTTGGAATGTGCAATGCCATCTAATAAATGATATCTGTCTCTCCCTGCTGCTGGCAGCCAGCCAGCTCTGGGAATGCCAGCTTAAACATTCACCAGGAAAATCCATGCAAAGCATAATATTTGGTTGTGCTTGCAGCTACCAGACCAGGTGCCCCCCAAATGAATGATCAAAAGCAAATTAAAAATGTATTCATATAATAAGGTTTTTTGAGATTTTTGCCTTGGTTGAAGTAAAAGCTACTGAAAGATAGGCTCAGAAAAGTAATTATTCTGTAAAATTTACCAGCATGAGGTTCAGCTTTGGATGCCCATCACTCTAGTGATAAAGCTGTGTATCCATCCTCACTGAACAACTCAGTGTGCTGTTTACTATTTGACTGTCAGCTCTGGAATATACTGGAACACAGCAATCAAGCAGACTTGAAACTGCTGCCTCTCATTAGGTATTTTATATTATAAGCATAGTTAATGTCTTTCATTTAGTCTATTTGCTTCAGGATCACATTCACTTGTACTTTCAAAGAAAGTCCAAGAGTGATGGCAGCTGCTTTGCAAGCAGCAGATTTGGATGGTTAAATGGTGTGAAAATAATTTACAGTATAATGTTTATCTTTATGCCTGTATCCCCTGCCTGTTATTGGAAGTTCTTTCAGATTTGGACTGTTTCTCATCGTGGGGTCTACAGCAAAATAACAGAGGTGGAAAAGGCAAGACATGGAACCCAGCAGGCTCTCCACCACACTGTCCACTTTTCTTGGGTTTTAAGTCTCCATGGCAGTGAGCTGAATGTCTCTAATAAATAGTATTTCAAGGTAGGGGTAAGGAGGAACAAAGCCAGGAGAGAAAGGGAAGGACAATACCATCCTCTTTAAAGCAGCTCTGTTAAAATGATACCTGCTCTGGCTTTGTACCAAGCTGCTTGCAAACTTAGTTAAAAGGAGCAAGCCATTTTAATTAGCTCTCCCTGGACTCATGAGCATGTGGGTCCCAGGTGGTGGGGGAGCAGAAAAAAATAAATATATATATATGCTTAAATGAAGAGCAGGCTGGCCTTGTTACAAGCTTTCTCAGCTCTGCCTCAATCACTTTGAAGAATACAAGTCCACAGTGACCTCTGTTGTTCCTTTCATATTGGAGATGAAAAGATGAAGCCCTGGTTCTGCAGCTGGTGAACACGCTGCGAGCAAGGAAATCAATGACTCTTTCAGACAGGTCTCTGTGCAAAAAGGGTTATCAGACATGAAATAATTAATTTTAATTCAACTGTTTAAAAATAGACACTACAAAAAGAGAAATGGCCCTTCTTTCTAAAAAAACAAGGCAAATGGATTTTTTTTTAAAGCCAGAAAATCAGATGCCTCTCATTTTAGAACAGACCTTCAATTATTTTTTCCACTTCTCTATATGTAGTTTTCAGGCACTAAATCTGCTTGTCGGGGAATGTCAGGTGATCCCCTGCATACCCTGGTGCTCTATGGTTTCTCACGGGTCCCCATCACCACCACGATGTCACATAAAGCCTGCGAGCAGGAGGGGCACAAGAAGCTGTGCCAAGGCAGCTCCCCAGGGTGGAGCAGGATTAGAACAGACCTGTTCCTGAGTTACTCCTGATGTGTTAAACACCCACACTCAGCAGCACCCGCAGCTTCCCCGGGCGTTTCACCTGGGGGCTGGCAGGAGAACACGCAGCATTACCAAACTGCGGACACAGAGCAGCAGGACAGCGCCAAGCCCACATCACACCAAGCATCCTGCTCCATCCGGGAGGTGAGAAAGAGTTGGTCAAACAGGTAACTCAAGTTAACTATTGAGAGACAGAATATGTGAATTCTAAAAACACTAGAAAAACAGGATTTCCTTCATCTTGTCAAGATAAAGAGGGACAAGAATCTCTTTGAAGGCAACACAGAAACTGCTGAATCATCCCCACCAGGTACCACGCATGCCCAGAAAGGAAAGGTGAAAAGTGCACTGTGATGAAGACTGCCAGATCTTCATCACGAGAAGACCCCCGAAGACCACCAGGACACACAGCGCATGCGTGGCACACATGCTAATGATATTAATGATTTCCGAGAAATGATTTGTATAACCACTCCTATCTTGAGGAATGTGATGAATATGCATGAATATCACCCATAATATTGTGAGTTGGCAGTGCCGATGTGTGTGTGTGTTTGGAGGAGCGATCCCCCACACCCGAATAAAGCAAATCCCCACTTCTTTGACTTTGTCTTTGAAGTGTCTCTGGGCCTGCTTGGGGCGAATCAGAGGGAACACATGGCAATGTATCCCAGAAAGGGAAGTCTGTCCTGCCTGCCCAGCAGCCTCACCGGCCACGCTCAGGATGGAGCAGGCAGGGGTGGGACACTCACCTGCACGGCAGCAGGGCTGGCTCAGCCGTGCCAAACTTCCCTCGGCTTCGGGGCTGCAATGCAGCTTTGCCCCCAGCCTGACACCTTCTGTGTGGCTGAGCTTAAAAGTCAGCACCATCTGAACTTGGAGCTGGACCAAGAGCGTTTGAATGCTCCAGCCACGCTCCCTGCAAGGGGAGCCTTTGAAGGCTTGTTTGCCTTCTGTGCCATCCCAAGCTGCTCAGGAGTGATAAGCAATGCTGCATGAAAAGGAGCTCAAGACACTATTTATTTTTCCTTCATGGGTAACAATAACAAACTGTATATTGATCCCTTTTTCTGGAAAATAGCCTCCATTTGCGACTCAGGCATTGCAGCCAGGTTAATTGCACAATGCAGTTTGTTGTTTGACCTTCTATTTTTATCTTTCCTGGCCATTTCTCCAATTCCTCCAGGGAGCACCAGATGTTTGAGTAGATGATACCACACAACTGCATAGAGAGGAGCAAACAGCAACGAACTTCTGTAAACACCGAGCAAAACTGAGCAATGTAAGAATTTACCAGCAGTCCTCGGGCTGGATCTCACGTGTCTCACGTGGATAGGTCACACTCATTTATTTCTTTAAACACAGAAACAAAGACAAGCTAAGCAAAGCGCTATAAAGAAGCCACTGTATGAATGAAAGTTATACCGAACACAACCAGACCCCAGGATGTGAGTGGGTTTCCTACTGTTCATGCCTGTAGTGGAAAACAGCCCTCCTGTTCCTAACACAAGGCCTGGAACTCCACCAGGACAGCTTGGATAAAGCACTGCAGAGGAAGGCATCAATGGAGCCAGCAAATGCTCCTTAAAATACATTAACACCGAACCTTACAACTCCAACCTGGGTATATTTACCAGTGCACTTCTTCCCATTTGGAAGTTATCCAAAGGCTTTGATTTTCTTATGCATGCTCTCACTGTTCAGGAGTCTCCACCCCCCTGCTTTTCCCCTGCAGTTTTTGCAGCTCTACATGTGATGCTTGTTGCCTGACCCCCTCTCTGGGGCACAAACTGTTCTGTGAATACGAGGAGAGAGCTGATGGAGCGCTGTAACTGATTATGTGAGATTGTCTGGCATCAACTATTGCTCAAATCCAGTTACATAAGACTCTGAAGTATTTAGAAAAACTAAAAATACCCCCTCCTCCAGCTGGTTCCTCTCTGAACCCTTATCATCTGGCACCACGATGACAATGGTGGGGCAGAGGCTGCTGGCAGATACAGCCTGGGTCGAGAGGGAGGCTGCAAAACCACCTCCCATCAGCACTGCTGCACACTGGAGGGAACTGCCCACTCAGAAAATTAAATGGATATATCTACATATCAGCATATCAGTTCATTGTTGGGGTTTACAGTCTGATTGACAAAGGCAATGAATGCTTGGCACCGTCTTGACCTGCTCCTGCTCTGGGATACAACACCCAGAGCTACCCCAGCTCCAACGGGGCAAATCCTTCAGGAATTAACGGGGCTACACACACAGCTTGCAGCAATGGCAGCCAAGGTAGTTCAGTCTCCAAGAAAGTGAAAATAGCTGCAGAATGCAGGCCCAGAGTCCTTGTTTGTCATTCCCCACCCACTCTGCAGCCCTAGCTTTGTCACGCTCGAGTCCTGCCCTGCTTTAGAGCTGCTGGGAGCTCTCCTGTCCCAGACCCCGTGCCGGGCTCCCCGCCCAGGCAGGGCTAACTCTGATTTATTCGGTTCTCAGGGAGCAGCTGCACCTGCCCCTTTCCAGCTTTGACCTCTGAAACCACAACCTGCTCAGGACGAGCTTTTCCTTTTCCCCTGCGCCTTGCACAGCTCCAAACACGACAGGGCGACCAAGCCCATGAGAAGCTCAAGGAGCCCCCATTACCCAAATGGCAGCAGTCAGATCACACTATTGATCCCACAGCACACCAGGAATTCCTGGAATTCCAGGCCAATCCATCAGGGACCCACACCAGTGACTCTGCCTTTATTCCCATTATAGCTCCACAGCATAACTACACTTCTAAGCCATCAGGAGCAATATTTGCCTGAGTATTTTCCAGAATGTGTGTCTGGGGCAAAAGCTGCAGCTGGGATATGAACAATTTGAATATTCCCCCTATGCAGGGATCTAGGACAAAGCTTTATGTACCAGATATCTGCTACTATTTTGAATTTCTGAGCTGAAGCAGGTCTGTTCCACCACAATGAACTGCACCCTCGGTGATCACTGGGAAGTGAGAAACTGTTTGATTATTTAAATTATGGGAACTGAACAGGAATACTCAAAGTGAGGGAAAAATGCTTGTTCCTTTTGATAATAGTTTTATTTATTAATGAAAGTCATCCTGCTGTAATGTCACCTAAATTAGCCTCAATTAATTTGTGAATTAATCAGGTGTGTTCCTGGTAATTTCTTTCTCCTATTACACTTTTCAAGAATCTTTAAATGATAAAAGGATTTTTAGTACAAAGAAATGAAGAGGTCTCTTTATAATAGACATTCAAGATAAGAATAAAATAGATACAGAAGACATGAGGGTAAATCTCATCAAACTGCTTTGAAACCATATAGCTGAAGTCAATTATTATATCAAAGTCACTAAAAATCATCAAATACCCTCATTAGCCACCATTTTAGTTTTGTTTTTGATTTTCAAAAGTGATAAAGGCTAATGGAATAGCAAGTTTTTTACCCAAACTCCAAACCAGCCACAGCACCAAATCAGACTATCTGGACACCGAAAGGGATTTATGAGTGGGGAAATATTTCTAAAAATATTGTGTGTTTCTAAAAATACTGGGTGACCCCAGGGCAGGTCCACACGCCATGGTGTCACACAGGTGACACTCCTCCCCCACATGACTTCTGGGTGGGGTGGATTCACACACAATTGCTGCATTTGAGCACCAAAATGAGCAGGACAAGCCGTCTGCAGATTTTCTAAGTGGGGTATGAAGGGAAGGAAAAAAAAAATTCAAAAATCTCCTGAAAACAAAACACAAAACTGTATTTCTCTCTCCCCCTTCCAAGGATTGCCAGAGGGGTCTTTGGGGCTGCAGCTGATGGGTACAGTGAGGCTGCTTTATCTAAATCAGCTTGCTACACTGTATTACACATTCTTTACTATTACTTTGATGCTTCTAAAAATATGACTGTGAAGCTGTATAATCTGATATGAAATTACATCTTATTTTGCCATAGAAAGAGGAAAAAAAAAAAAGACAAGAAGAGACTGATGCCACTGACATGTTTGAGAACACATGATCTGTTTTGATAGCACATTGTATTCGCAAAGCCTGTCCCCAGGCAGGCTGTGCTAAAATGAATTTGGAATCAAAAGGCACATGGTGAGGCTAACTGGGAATAATTCTGGTACCTTTCTTTCTAGCAGTACAGAAATGACAGAGGATCCAGAACATGCATCCAAATATATATCCTCAGAATTTAATTAGAGAGAATTATTCTTGCCTACCTAGGATAATTGCAACATTATGTTTTGATGGCTGTTAGCATCACATATGCTTACAGATTAATAGTGTTTCTTCCATGTCTGCTTTTGATTTAATCAGGCCATCACTCATTACAATCATGCATGGCTGGTTCTACAAGATGAGAATGTAAAAAACCCAACGTGTGTGCTAACAAACAGACCTGGAGCTCCGTGGCTGTGTCAGGCTGCTGTTCTCAGCTGCAGCAGTGAATTCCCCACTGCTGGCACCCAGACTGAGAACAGCCCTGGGGAGAGGCTTCGGCCCCACGTGCTGGATCCAGCGCCCCTGTCTGCTTCAGGCGCAGGGAAATTCAGAATTCCCAGGTTCCTCCTCCCCAGCAGGCTGCCCTGGAGGCAGTGCACGTCTCCCTCGTGTTCCTGGGACACAGATCCCGAGGAGATCCCTGGACACACGCTGGGACAGCCTGGCAGTGAGCCCCCATGGCCTGGGGTGGGCTGGCTCCCAGCCAAGCCATGGCTGCGTGTTTGTGGGCAGCTTTTCGCCAGGCTCTGACACCTGACTGCTTCTGTGCTGCTGGACACCGTCACAACCCACCTGGGGACACCTGGGGAGCTTTGTGGGCCTCATATATATTAAAAAGAAAAAAGTAAAAGCATGTGGCCACTTTGAAGCACAAGTGGTCAGAGTAGGACTAGAATGATACATTAAATTAGACATACATAGAGCTACTGAGCCAAAACAGAGACAGAATCTGTGCTTGATATTAACACTGAAGTCCTGCCCATAACAGCAATCCACCATGGTATTTTTAAAGACAGTAATAATAAAAGATATCTCATTAAGTTAAAGATCCCTGAACAATTCTCCAAACTCTACAATATCATCAAGACATTGACCCAACAAGCGATCTCAGCTCAGATCAAGGAAGCAGACACAGACACAGCAGAACACCACAAACCTCAGGGGACTCCCCAGTGATAGCTTCTTCTTATGTGATAGACATGGCAGCAATCGTTTTCATGCATTTCCAAATACATTTTAGAAGTTTTTATTGGTAATAACTTAATTTCACAAATGCTAGCTGACCAAACTCATCTAAGATTCCACACTCTGTTGTTTGGAGCTGGTATTTAATTGGAGAACTTTCCCTTTTTCCTTCTTCTCCCCATCCTTCCTTCATTCTACATGAATGTAATTCCTCTGAAATTAAGCCTCAATGCCTAGGACACACATCTTTTAATACAGCCCAGAAACCATGATCACACCCCTAGAAACAAGCAATCCGTAAACCAAAATACACTCTGTGCCTGAATGCTAATGCAGCAATTAATCATTTTGATATCCTTGCTCCCTCCCCTGTTCATTTTCCCTTGATTTTTTGATGTCAGAACCAACTCAGTAGAACACCACACTTTTAAAAAATCATCTTTCAAGTAGCAACATTAAACACCTCACCGTGGAAAGCAAACAAATCAATATATATTACAGCATTCATGGTATAGCAAGCTCTATAGCTATGGTTGCAAAGACACACGGGGCAAACTCCCTTTCCCATTCCCTCAGAAGGGAACAAAAGCCACCTGAAATACAGCAGCAGCTTTCTTCCAGAAAACCTGCCCAGCTGAGCTGCTGGGGAAACACAGCCACCACAGAGCCCCACAGTCACCCCATGACTGGGCCACCGAGAACGGCGATTCAGAGGGAAACAGGACCTGTTTATTCCTCCAAAAGCACTACATGGTCACAAAAGCTGTGCCAAGGTGAACTGTGCCAGGCAAAGCTCTCCCCTCAGCACAGGTGGCACAAAAAGTACCTCTGAGGAGGCCACAGGTGACTACAAGGCAATAGCAGAACAAGAATAAACTCCACCAGCAATACACATTTTGAGAGCTCTGTACAAGTTTAAAGGCTTCCCTTACCTTTGGAAGCACCCCAGGAACCGAGCAGAGCAGGAGCTGGAACATTCTGCGGTGGCGTCTGAGGGAGCTGGAACCTTCTGGAGCAGTGTCTGAGGGAGCTGGGACATCCTGAGGGGGTGTCTGAGGGAGCTGGAACATTCTGCGGTGGCGTCTGAGGGAGCCGGAACCTTCTGGAGCGGTANGGCTGAGGGGTCGGGAACATTCTGCGGTGGCGTCTGAGGGAGCCGGAACCTTCTGGAGCGGTATTTGAGGGCTTCGTGCGGGTTCTGGGCGGCTCCAGCCCAGGTGGAGCCAATAACGAACCTCGTTAGCTGCACCTGGGCGGGGCCGCAGCACCTGTGCTGAGGGAGGGACGCTGGAACGTTCTGGGGTGCTGTTTGAGGGAGGGTCTCTGGAACATTCTGGGGTGGTGTCTGAGCAAGGGTCTCTGGAACGTTCCGGGGTGGTGTTTGAAGGTTTTGGGGGGCTCTGGTGCGGTCTGGGCGACTCCAGCCCAGGTTGAGCCGATACCGAGCCTCGTTAGCTGCACCTGGGCAGGGGGCACAGCACCTGTGCTGAGGGAGGGACTCTGGAACATTCTGGGGTGGTGCTTAAGGGAGCTGGGATATTCCGGGGTGGTGTTTGAAGGTTTCGGGGGGCTCTGGTGCGGTCTGGGCGGCTCCAGCCCAGGTGGAGCCGATACCGAACCCCGTTAGCTGCACCTGGGCAGGGGGCGCAGCACCTGTGCTGAGGGAGGGACTCTGCTCCGGGACACCCCCAGCCGGGGCACGGGGCATTTCTCGCCCCCATCCAGGGCACGGGGCATTTCCCCCCCCCATCCGGGGCACGGGGCACCTCTCGCCCCCATCCAGGGCAGGGGGCATTTCCCGCCCCCATCCGGGGCAGGGGGCACCTCTCGCCCCCACCCGGGGCACGGGGCATTTCTCGCCCCCATCCGGGGCAGGGGGCACCGCCCGCCCCCCGTTTCCGCGCGCTCCGCGCTCCGGCCCGCACTGCCGGTCAACATTCATTTACGGGACCCACGGCTGATTAGTCAGCCGGCATTGCAAATGACACACTTGCGCTTGAGGTTCGTTTTGTTTTGCGCTGCGCGTGGTATTTAGCTAAACCTGTGATTAAAGGCCACGTTCTAAGGCGTTGAGGAATAAACTTCGGCTTTGATGTTGCTGATAAAGGCAGGAGTTTTCAGAGAATTAGATTTTGTGGGGGAGTAAAAAGAAATTAGGTGTTTTGCTCTTTGTCAGTGATTATGAAATCCAGGAGCATTTTAAATTCAATGAAGATTTGTCACAGTGCTGCATAGGGGACACAAGACTCTATTAGCAGAGGAGGGAAGAATGAGAACATAGAAAAAGATTAAAACTGAAATGCAGAAATCATAGTGACAGGAAAACAATGCTTTGCTGTTGCAGGTTAAAGGAGCTCATGCACTGTATATTGATCCCAGAGAATGCCCTGCATATCCAGGTTCTGTGGATAGAAGCAATGAATAAAATCATCTTGCATTGCTCAGACCTTGCTTGTAATGGTATTTATCACTTTTTCATTTGTTATCATGACTCTCTGATTTTCAAAAAACAGCTCATGCTGATTTATGGATGAGAAGGAGGCCAGAAATAGGAGGGTTCCAGTGGCCCCAGGTGGGCTCTGGGGCAGCCCCCCTGCAGTAGGGGTGCAAACCCATAGTTAATCACATGCTCTAATTTTCCTTTCCAAGTGCCTTTCCCCATACAATTTGCTGCCTCATCTCCTTGGCCAAGCCTGGCACTTTCTGTAGTGCTTTTGATTATTTTCCTGCCTTACTTCTGACTCATTCTGTCGTACTCTACCAGACCTTTGCATCCCAAGTGCTACAGACCCACACAGCGATGTGTTACTACTTGTGTGATTCACACTCCTGAGCACAGCAGCTGCACAGGAATCCTTGGTATTCAGGTCAGAACTTGGGACCGTGATCTGCAGATGGAGAAAATGGTGATACTGCCTCTAAATGACTACAGGTAAATGAATAAAATAATTCTTTAACTGAAGTGCTATAGGCTGCAGCATTAGAGGAGAAAGACCAGCGTTCCCATCAAGGTTTTTCCTTCCATTACCTCATGTCTGTCATGTTTATTACTTTGACTCTCTTGCTTACACCTAGAGGATCAGCATGAGTAACTGACAGTGGGGATGAGATTCCCAGAGCAGAGGGCAAACCCCAATCTGTGAGCCCTTCTCTCCCTCCTTCACACCCAGCTGGCACCACCTCACCACACACAGATGTTACCAGACTGCTTTCCCTCCCAGTGCTGCAAAGCTGCTTCACAGGAGTTTTCCCTCTGTCAGTCAGCGTATGGCGAATTGGAAAGATTGATTCTCAAAAAGAATTTTAATAGAAAAATGATAAGGTTCACAACAGATATTATTTGCATGAGATCACTGAACTGCCGTGCGTGCCATTTGCTCTGCCAACCATCAGTTTGTAGATGAGCAGCAGCCAACAGTCAAGGACTTCAGTCTGAGCCTTGCTAAGAGTAGTTCTCCTGATAATTAAACACTAATGTTCTTTCATGAGTACATTATAATGAAATAAATTGCTTCCAGGGAACAATAAACTACAGGCAGCATCTGAAGCATTTTAACAGCGCAGAGCATTTGGCTGCTGCAAGATTCACTCAAAGAGGAAAAAGGTAATAACATCTCAGAAACAATTTAGAAAACAATTTTCTGAACTTTCAGGGTTTGTAGCAACAAAGTGGGACACTCCAGTGTGATTTTCCTCCTCCTCAATGACTCAGTGCCCCCTGGAATGGAAACACGCTCATCTGGGAGGCAGGAGCAGCGCTGGGCACGGTGACTCTGGGGTCAGGGGGAGCTTAGGGCAGCTGTGGCACCTGAGAACATCCCAGAACGTTTCTCTTCAGTTTTTCTTGCTTTTCTCTTTCTGGAGCACTTGCCTGCTGTAGTTTGGATGTGAAGACTGCCTGGAACTTAACTGGGGAGCCTGTCTGGCCAGGAGGGCTCCCCACAACTCTTGAGCACTTTTTGCATCTCTTGGGACACAGCTCACAGCAAATTCAATACAAATCCCAGACAAAAGCCAGGCCCCTCACACAGCAACATTAATTTGCCTTCTAAAGCAGAATAAATGGAATTTTCATTGTAGCTTCCTAGTACCTTAAGTGTGATATGGAGATATTTATAAAGAATTGAAAAAGTGTTTTCAATTAAAGGAAACTGTGCATGTACCTCTCTAATTTCACATATTATCCTGCCATTTGAAGATGTAAGTAGTGAACACACCAGTCAAAAATAAGTTTATCTATCTGTTCGCTTGCTGTAGGGCAGGATTGAGGGATTTGTCTTTGTGTCTTGGCTTCTTTAACACCTGAATGCTGGTGGAAAATACATTTTTCTGTCATTATGCTTTTTTAAAGCCACCAGGTTGAGCTTCCTCTGCTTGAAGAGTGTTAGCTGCTGCAAAGAGTTGATACTATGCATGTTTTAAAAGAATAAAGCATATTCATTGTTATGGTGCAGTTTCCAAGCAGTGGTAAACGTTCTCACCAGAAGTGTGGCACAGCACCCTGAATGGGAGCTGCTCTGCAAACACTCTCTGCCTTCCTCCTCACAAAAGCCATTGTGACTGTTGCTAGGAATATAAAAATGTACAGAGATCACTTCGAGTCGTGTGCAACAAGAAAGAGAAATCTTTCTTCTATTGCTCTTGCAGCGTGGCACAACTGCCTGTGCGTTGGCCTTGATCCAAGACAGATGGATTATCACTAAACAAATTTCAGTAAAGCCTCCTTGCATTTACATAATGTAAGTTTCTAACATTTAAGCAATTAAAAGAATTGGTGCTTCTAGCTTTAAAGAACTTGTGGGTTAATTACGGCTCGTTCTGTGGATATGATGGAAGAGATAAAACCAAGCAGTTTGGTAGCTGAAGAACTCGCTCACTGCTCTACCCTACATGGGGCAGACTACTTTGTTGAAGGATTTTTTTGCTTGAGGAAGAATAATAAGGGTTGAATTTCAGTTTCTCAATGCACAAAACCCCTTCCATAAGATCTGCTCTATCAGTGGAAGTTTTTTAGGATGGAATTGATTTTTTTAAAGTTACAAAGATACAGTTTGGTTTTACATGAAGAAGCTAAAGACAGCACATCTTGACTGTATTCTAAATTTTACCCTTTTATTTGAACATGTCCTTACAGTTCAGATAAACTTAGGTCCTTTGCAAGAGTCTTCAAAGCCTTGTAGAACAGAAATGCTGATTTAACCAGCATCACACAGAACAGCCATTGCTAAAGGTGCTGCTTCCAGTGAAGTGATGCCCGTGCAAAGGCAGCAAGCACCTCTTGATGTGCTTCTGAAAACGGGGGGGTTCTCCATCCAGGAAAGGGTGGCACTCCCTAAAATCGTGGGTACAGCAGGAGATGGCACCACTGACTGCAGTGGGCAAGCAAGAAACACAATCCCAGTTCCTGTTCTCACACAGCAGCAAGGAGGAAGCTGTGTTTTGGTTGAAGTTCTCTAACTCAGTACACAATAAGTTTTAAAAGCATTACCTTTTCTTTTATTTTCAATTATCTCGGTTTCCTTTCTTGTTGTGACTCATTTCATTTTGAAGTTGCTTTTTCTTTCCAAGGTAAGAAAACAGACATTAAAGGTGTATTGAGAAGTGAGTGGGTTCCAGTACACAGCGTTCAACAATAATGAAAAAATACAGCAGGCAGCTAAATTGTAGCACAGAGAAGCTTCACTGGATTCTCCTGTTTAAATGGAATGAAGGTTGTGCCAAATATTTGCAAAACTGAGTAAGTATTTTTTATTGTTATAACAGGGCATAGGGGCTCCCCACAAAAGTTCCAAGCAGCTTTTGCTGTGTTGGGTGCTGCACAAAGATTGGGTCAATGGCCAGTGCTAATAAAATCAAACAAACAAGGAAATCACATCAGGGTCAAAAAACCATGGGGGTTTTATGATTTATCATCTGATTTATCCAAGGACATTCAGAAAGTCTTCAGCTGGAACAAGCATGTAAATCCAGAGCTCTGTAGCCCTGTTTTCTCAGTCCTTAAATAAGTTCCTGTCTCAAAGTGCAAAGAAAAATTTTCCAACCTTTAGTTCTGCCCAATTTTATTGTTTTAAACTACATTTAGAGGACATTGAGTTTTCCTTTGTGAAAACTAAATATTAACCAACATTGAAGTTCCATCTTTTGATTTCTCTACATTAGATCAAATTTAAAACTGCATGTTAGTAAAAATAATTTTTAAAAAAACCTAATCCTTTTTTTATGAAATTCAGCTCTATGTTTACTTACTTTCTTATCCTTCTTTTCCTTTCCATTTTCTATTTCCTATATAAAAATTTGCCTCCTGGTAAGTAATACCAGTTAA
Source organism: Pardalotus punctatus (assembly GCA_013400915.1). NCBI lineage: Eukaryota > Metazoa > Chordata > Aves > Passeriformes > Pardalotidae > Pardalotus > Pardalotus punctatus. Next base: position 73,752 of record VZTX01021306.1, on the reverse strand, counting down.
TAGCAATTACTTAAAGTATATTTTCTTTAGTAGAGAAGCAAAAATCATCCTTGATTTCTTGATGTGTTTTGTAATCCATGTCATATGGATGGCTCTGTAAATCTTTCTAATGCCTGATAAAATACACTACTGAAGAGCACACTCATTACATATTAAACTGAAAATTCTGCTGCCTAAGTGCTGCTGTGTGGTTTGAAAACAATAAAACCAGCATGGAGTTATGAATTACAATCAGTTTTCTACATTTCTGATTCATAAAAATACATTTTTATGCTCTCTCCTTAGCCAGCATTTGAACTTTTCATCCAGCCTGTGCCAAATGAATGCAGTCAAAACATACTGTCTTTATTTACTGCCACATAGGAAAATGTTCCATTGTTTCTAAATTTGACCCCACGTATATGTTCAGAGGGTTGTTTTTATTTATTCTGGTCACTCTTTGTTTTGTTTTGCTTCTAGGTCAGTGCTCACAAAATATGAATTTCCTCCTCTAAATATTTTTAAATTTCCTGCTGATTCCCTGTGTACTGCTTTGGGATCCCAAATAAATACATTGGGATTTTACATGTATTTTTGTAGGGTTTGGTATTTCCATTCCTCTCCTTCCAGTCTCTTAGAAGAGATGACTACATTTGGAACAGCCTTTTCCAAAATAAACCCAGCAACCACCGTCCTAAAGAACTCTATTCTTTTCCACAATTCCAACATTCCTGAAATCTCTAGCAGCACAAACTACCCATATACAAATCATTTTCTTTTTGCTCTAAAGAATGTCATTTGTAAAAGGAGCAGAACAGCAGTAACTCCAGCAGTGCATTGTGAAGGGGAAGCTCTCAGAGAACTGACATCATCTAATGGAGTGTTAAAAGCAGAATTATTATCATTTATTGTCAGCACTCAGCATTGTTAAGCCAGATTAACAGTCAGCAGGCTCAGCAGAATAATAAAGAATAATAAAGAGGCAGATTCTGCTGAATGGTTTGTGATAGGAACAGGAAGTAGGTCACAATGGAGCTCTCACTGCTGCGGTTTCTCCCTGCCATGAGCAGAGGCTGGACTGGGATGAACCCATGGCTCTATTGGCACATGTCAGAAAAAAACACAGAACCCATCCATCCAGCGGCAGGAGAAAAGCAGGAACTAAACACCACTATCACAACAAAAGCCCAACGATTCCTTGATGGATCTCATCATGATGGGGTAGATTCAGCGGATGGCACCGAATTGATTTCATCCAGAATGCCGCTCCTGAAAGCAGCGCTGGAAGGGAGCGATTCAGGAAAACGGGAAAAACATCTCTGCTGCGCCAGGTTTCTGCAGAATCAAAGTCCAGTGGCTATTTTCAGTTTGAACGACTTTGACATGAAGAACAAGAGGAAAAAAGACGGAACAAACCAGATTTTGCTGAAAGCGCTGCCTGCGGGTGGGTGTCTGTCAGCCTCCCCTGAGCTGAGACGCCCCTGCAGCAGAGCCTGTCAGAGCTGAAAGGTGCAGGACACAGGAAATACAGGCAAGCAGCCATAAAAATGAGTGCAGAAGGGTTTGATGGAATAATACACTCTACTACAATAGCTTAATATTCTCCGAGGAAGACTAAAAGAGACAAACTTTATGGCTTCTCATTGCAAACCAAGAAATGATGGACTTCTTATTTAATAGCTTGTCTGATGGCTTCTGCTATTTTAACAATTTTCAAATACAATCTCTCATCATTTGGTCTCAATAATGCATTTTAAAAAATTGAATTATATGACAGAGGATGTGGGCATTATAGGAAGAAGCTAAAAGGCTAATATAAAGCAGGAATAAAAATGCCGATTGTATAAAATATCGACTCAAAATTAAATCTGTGGGATTTACATGTCACTGGTAAACAAAAATCTGCTTCTAATCACTGCCATTAACCCACATTCCCATTCACCACCATAGTGACAGTGATGTAGGATGATCTGAGCAAATTCAGACAGACAGAAATTAATGCATTCATCAACAATGATGCTGAGCCAAAATTTTGTGATGATAAAATAAATACAAATACTAGTTTTGCATGGACAGGACCAACCACACCAAGAATTCCTCCGGCATTGAAAATGGGTCACGGCTGAAGCCCCCAGCACTGACCAAAGTTGATGTGCTGGCAGCACCAATTCCAGAGGCCGTGGCTTGAGAGGCAATTGGGAGTTGGCAGAAGATGTTCCAACCACAGATTCCAACTTTCCCCACATATCCGTTAGCCTCTCACCCCCCATATTACCCACATTGATCTGTGTTATTTTTTAGTTAATTTTCATCTTCCTGACCCTGGGTGTGGGGTTTTGTCTCTTGTTTGTACCTTGGGCAGCTCCTGTGGTTGCCTACCCCAGCTCCAGGGGCTTCAGCTCTTTGCTGAGCCTCCCTCACCTGCTCAGGATGAAATGACAGAGTCTGTTCAAAATTTCACTTCCATTAACAGTCACTGCCAGTTACTGAAGGTAGAAAAACAATTACTTTCCCATCCAGTTGAATCCATATAATTTTGTACCATATTAAATAGACTGAGCAGATATAGGGTACAATTTATGGAAGAAAAGAGGATCTAAATGAATGTAACATCACTCAGATCAGGTTAAGGGATACTTGACCACAGAAGGTCAGAAAAACTTTTAAAAGTTTTGGATAGAGAAATCTGCAGCTTTCTCAGCTGGTGATGACTGAAAACTCATAGTTCAACCTTACACCTCACATGAAAGGATTTCCCGTCTGTCTAACAGCCAGACTGAGGAATATTAGAAAAGAGAGCTTGGGGAGATGGCAGGAGGATCTCTGTGTTGGTCTGTTGTTGATTGTTAAAACATCCTCAGCTTCCAACCAGAATGTTTCATTTCCAAAAAGTCTCCTATGAGGTCAGCTGTCCTTGAAGAAACTTTGACTTGAAATGAATATAAAAGGACAAGGAGGAAATATTAAGAGTAAGTACAGTTTTCCAACACCTCCACTTGCAAAAAAAAGTCTGAAATAGCTCTCAGCCTCTTTTGTTTTTTTCTTTTCTTATAAGCTTCCACATCCCTAAATATATTCCACTGGTTTGTCAGGGTGGCTCTAGAAAAAACCAACATTGTCTTGATTCTGCTGTTATTAAAAAAAGTGCTTTCTGGGAAAAAAAAAAAAGGAAAAAAGAAAAAAAAAAGGTTATTTCAAAATAGGCAGAGAACAGAGCATTGTATGCATTTGCTCTTCACTCATTATCTGCAAATCAGTCAGGAAAAGAAAAAACAGAAATATGAAAAGCTGCTTTTTTCAGAAAAACATTTCCCTTCTTTTGAAAGTATTTGCATAGCCTTAAGGGAAGCAAAGGAGTGGTGAAAAGATATTATTATGGTACTTCAGCATAGCATTTCATTTCTGAGTGATACCAGGAGCAAGATCTCACACGCTGAGTGCTCGGTGCCAGGCACCCCCCCTGCTCTGGTCCATTTTGCATGTGACAATTCCTTGTTTTCGAACAGGAGGCTGAGGTTTTGCAGAGTGAGGCTGCGTGGAGCTGGGAGCTGTCCTGCACAGAAATGTGTGTGGAGCGATCTGACCGAGGTCCCAGCACTGTCTGGTACCACTGGAACATCAGCAATGGATTCGCAATGCGACGAGAGTGGCGAGCACTGGTTGAAGTCTCTAACAGAGAAATATCCACTGAAAGAGAGGAGTGAACTCGTCATCTCCAACTGCAGTGGCAGCCTCGTGTCAGTGCGCGAGCGTGGGAACGTGGGAACGTGGGAACGTGGGGACGTGGGGACGTGGGAACGTGGGAACGTGGGGACGTGGGAACGTGGGAACGTGGGGACGTGGGGCTCGGAGCTGGAAAGCCACGGGGAAAACCCAACGCTGCTGCAGTGGGCCAGGCAAGGCCGGGGCTAACACTGGCAGTGAAAAATAAAGTTATTTTTGATCTATGGATGGGCATGGCAGGGAGCTGTACAGCGCTGGGAAAGCCCAGACCGATTCTGAGCTCATGCAGCAGTTAATTTATTGCTGGGCTAATTGAATAGTGCGTGAGAGCTTCCCCTGAGTCTGCTGAAGTTCTTGATGCAGTCAGCCACAGTCCCAGTTCTGGAAGGACTGGATAAACCCTTCCAGCTGACCTTCAGTACCTGCACTGAACCACTCTGTGTGCCACCTTCTCAAATACAGAATGGTCACTGCACAGTATTGAAATTTTGCTCAGATTTGGCAAGTATTTAATGGTGCTTTCCGTATTTTCCCCTGACTTTTTATCATCCCAATCAATTCAGAAAAAGATGTAACATTCAGATCTTAATAAGGCTGTAAGCAAGCATTTATTTCCTTTAAAATTTTCTATTAATTACACAGCAGCTAATGACTTTTAAGAGTCTGCTATTAATTCATTTACATTGGCTGTCTTTAATTGCCTATTAAGTACCTGGACTCATTTGAGAGGTTTACATGGAATTGTTGCCAAAAATGTCTTGTGCAACTGCACCAGATCCTTTTTCTGCCTGAGTTCTCTATTGTTTTATGCCATATTTATCATGGTTACTTTCCTTTTGCACACCTAGCCTCTTAGCAGCTTAGATCGAAAAGCATTTAAAGTAATTATCCTCCGTAATTATCTTCCTCCATTTCCCTGACTCTTTTCTAATGCTAAAAAAACCCCAACAACAAAACCCCTGTACAACAACAAAACAACAGATTTGGTCAGATGTTGGCCAGGAATTAATTATTTACAATGAGTAACTGTGTAATCTATAACAAAGCATACACCAACAATTAAGACTTGCTCCTGAGGCTAAAAGATGAATTTATCATCCAAGAAAAATTCTTAAATTGCAAAAATTCTGCGATTCCGTGTTGGGAAGCAAACAAGGTATTTTTAGCATGTCAGATTGTGTAGGACATCTCCCTGGCTGTGGCATGCAGGGGTGGGAATGAGGTTTGTCACCTCAAACAGATTATCCAGCAGACCACCCCACAACACATCCCTCGTTACTCGACTCCCCAGTCGTGCGTAAACTGCCAAGAAAACAGAAATAGTTTTGAAGCCGAATCCATGAGAAGGTTCACTGACACAAACACATCACTGCACAACACTTGCACTTCACAAAAAGGCATTTTCCGGGGGAAGAATATTCCAGTGGAAAATTTGTCTGTCTCTATCAGTAATTGGCCATGCCCTGGAACAGGAGTGCTTATATCTTCTTTCCCTTCTGTAATCTTATCTAACATAGCTGTGGATGTTCCTATTATCCATACAAATGTCTAATCCCTTTTGAATCCCACTAAGTCCTTATCTGTCCCACAGGGTAAATTTTCTTTGTGTAAAAACCCTGATTCCTTTTCGCCTTTTTAAGATTTGTAAGTGATCCGTCTGTCTTGTCCTTGTATGATGAGAAAGGGTAAACAGGAGTTTCCTTCCACCTGCTGTGTGTCGTTTTGCATACGTCTTACCCATTCTTATTTTATGAGGTTCTCCACTAGGATAATATCCTTAATCCTTTTCAGCCTCATTTCATGGGGAGGGGGTTTGTTTAAACAGGACATTTTTTCCTTTGGATAGAGAGGGAATAAAATTATGAGATCTGAAATATATAATTTGATTCACCAGAACTGTAATTTTACGCAAGTATAATTCCATTGAAATCAGCATCTCCTAATGTGCAAGGCTTGTCCCTGCTCTGCCTGTGTCTGCAGTGGCACCATATCATTTTCTGTCCTCTTCTGCACATTAGTGAGGATTTTTTTATCCTTTTTTTTTTTTTGAAGCACAGCTGTATGCTGAGCAGAAGGCTTCCTGCAACCATCCAAAACAATTCCCAAGGCTTTTTGTGACCTGGTTCCAAATCATTTGGACACTCACACCATGCCCAAGCAGAAAGCTCTTGGAGAGACAATCTCTGGGCTGATTTCAGTGCTTGAAATGTGCTTGGCAAGGAACACAAGAGGGATGGGGGAGGAGGGAGAGACCACATGTGGCCATTTATTTTAAGATATGGAAATGGCTGGCAGTGCTCTTGTTCTATACTTTATGCCAGCAGCTGTATCTTAATGACAGAACAAGTTATATTTTATTTTGGTGATACCCAGAGCCCCCACCTTCACTTGTGGAAGGTGCACTTAACAAATGTCACAGCTACAATAGTTTGGATAAATGAAGATTATTATCCCTGCTGTAGAGATGAGGCACAGGAAGAGTTAATTTTATGCCCAGAGTCTCCTAAGACGTTTGTTACGAAGGTGGAAATTTGATCTCAAGTTTCCAAGTCACAGTCTGGAACTTTAAACACAAAGCTCTGCTCTTCCTTATTCCCCAGAAAAAGATGTGCCGAGAGAAGCGACTTTTCTTCATTTCCCTGTGACTTTCCTTCACTTCCCTGTGTCCATCTACTCCTGCTGGTCTGAGGCTTAAAACTGTTTACTTCTCTTCTTTGATGAACTCGGGGTGTTCAGGGTGTGCCCCAGAGAAAACCTGCTTGTGCTGACACGCACATCTGAGAGGCAAAATGCTTCCTGAGCGGCTCCAGAATAGAATTCCTGAACACACATGGGCTGCTCCAGCAATGCTCAGCTCCATGACAGAAGCAGAAGCAGCTCTTTTTCAGCCAGCTGGAAAAAAAAAAAAAAATTAAAAAAAAATCCAGCTTGCTGATAATTAAGTGACCTTGTCAGGAATTATAGATGTTTACTGATTCAGCAGAGAATACATAAGGAGGGAAAAAAAAAAAAGACAAAATTGCCTTTATATATCAAATCAACTATAAAAAAAATCCCAGCTTAAGATAGAATAAGAAAAATCTGTCACCTAAATCTTTATTTTCAGAAGCCACTATATAATGGAATTAATATGACAAAAGCTTGAAGAATACCTTTGTGCATTTTTGCATTTTTTTACTTGCAAATCAAGTAAATGTAGGGCTTAGGGCTGCTTATTTAACAGTTGTACAATGGGAGCATTAATGTGCTTTGGCTTGAGAAATGCACATTTCAGGCAAAAGGAATTATTTGTACGTGGTGGATAGAGAAGTGTAAAAGAAGATTGATAATATAAATGGCAGCAAGTAATTTCATACTGTTTAAATCAATGGGGAAAAACCTCCTGATGACTGCAATTAATTCATTACTGTGTTACAAACGACAGAACTCTGTTGTTGTGCATCCCAATGATTAGGCAGGGCAGTAAATGACAAAGGGCATTGGCTATTTCTGACTCTCATGTCACAAATCCGAATCTTCATTTCTTGCAGCGAGCCAGCACCTGTACCGTGTTCTGATAAATTCTGAAGCGCGTTTTCCCAAATCTTTCCTGCAGCGAATATTCACTGGTTATCGCAGTGCTGAGAGGTGCGGCTCAAGCTGTAGAATGCTAGAGGCCGAGGCTGAGCAGGCCAGCGCGCGGCTGCCGGGGCCACCACGCGGCTGCTGGGGCCACCACGCTGGCCGAGGGAGCGCCAGCCCGTTCTGGGCCGAAGCTCGGCATTCCTGTCACTCCAAGGCTCGTTCCTAAACGTTGCTCCTGCCAAAGCCTCTCGGTGGCAGGAGCGTGGGTGGCCAGCAGAAGAGAACAGGACAAGCCCTGCCAGGAAGATTTTGCCAGCACGGTGCAGCCTGGGAACGGCCCGAGCTCGCTGCTGCACTGAGACCTCCTTGGTTGGTGTTGGTTGTCAATCCACGCTGTGATGATCCACACTGGATCCACACTGCGATGATCCACACTGGGTCCACACTGCGATGATCCACACTGGGTCCACACTGCGATGATCCACACTGGGTCCACACTGCGATGATCCACACTGGGTCCACACTGCGATGATCCACACTGGGTCCACACTGCGATGATCCACACTGGGTCCACACTGCGATGATCCACACTGGGTCCACACTGCGATGATCCACACTGGGTCCACACTGCGATGATCCACACTGGGTCCACACTGCGATGATCCACACTGGGTCCACACTGCGATGATCCACACTGGGTCCACACTGCGATGATCCACACTGGGTCCACACTGCGATGATCCACACTGGGTCCACACTGCGATGATCCACACTGGGTCCACACTGCGATGATCCACACTGGGTCCACACTGCGATGATCCACACTGGGTCCACACTGCGATGATCCACACTGGGTCCACACTGCGATGATCCACACTGGGTCCACACTGCGATGATCCACACTGGGTCCACACTGCGATGATCCACACTGGGTCCACACTGCGATGATCCACACTGGGTCCACACTGCGATGATCCACACTGGGTCCACACTGCGATGATCCACACTGGATCCACACTTTGATGATCCACGCTGAGATGACCCACGCTGTGATGGTCCACGCTGGATCCACGCTGCGATGATCCACACTGCGATGATCCACACTGGATCCACACTGCGATGATCCACACTGCGATGATCCACATTGCAATGACCCACGCTGTGATGGTCCACGCTGGATCCACGCTGCGATGATCCTCACTGGATCCACGCTGCGATGATCCACACTGCGATGGTCCACACTGCGATGATCCACACTGTGATGATCCACACTGCGATGATCCACACTGCAATGATCCACGCTGCGATGATCCACACTGTGATGATCCACGCTGTGATGATCCATGCTGGCTCCACACTGTGATGATCCACACTGGCTCCACACTGCGATGATCCACGCTGGATCCACACTGCCATGATCCACACTGCCATGATCCATGCTGGCTCCACTCGGGAGAAGGCGATGGGTCCAAAAGATCCCAGATTCAGGGATGTGTGTCCGGCACGAGGCTCACGCCCCGTAGAGCCCTCACGCCTGGAGAACTGGCCAATCATCCCTGCAAGGTTTGCTCATCGTGCATAAATTAATTGGGTGCTCATGCAGAAGTTAATTGGGCACTCATGCATGAAGTAATTGGGCAATCATGCAGAAATTAATTCTGTGCTCCTGCATGAAGTCATTGAGCACTCATGCAGCTGTTTTTCCACTAATTACAGGGTTTTTTTAAAACTGTACAGTGCCCCAGCTGGCCAGATTTTGTACCACTGTCAAGTTACCTGCCGTGATAACATGCCTGACCTGACACATTTAGGAACGGGAAAGATTCTGGGCTTCATATTAATTAAAATGGCATTTTAATTAATGAAGTATTTATGACATTTACTTGATCATATACTCCAGAAATATGTATCGTAATTTCAAATATTTTTTAAAATAAAATTATTATGTCTATGCTTTCCATAAAAAATGTTATTCACCTTTAGCTATCACCCCGTACTAAGCTTCTCCAGAATAAGAGTTTCACCAGTTAAAATTGCCTCAATGCTGTTTCAGAGTTCTGAAGCTGCTGCAGGTGCTGCGTTCCCCCTGCAGAGCTGTTTGACCTGAGGAACCACGCACAGCACCGAGCCCAGAGCTCCATCCCCACCTCACTGCTCTGCCCAAGGGCTCTGCAGCAGTACTCGAGAAAATCTTTAAAAATGACGCAAACAAACACCAAAAACCCAAACACACACAGAGCCTGAGAACTGCTCAAGGCAAGCGATTCCTTGGGCCTTGTAGTACCTGCATTTTCTTCAGTGTGATGGCTGTAAACCACACCTGGCAAATTAATAACAGTATGAATTTTAAATGATGCATCAGACCTCTCTGAGTTTAAATCAATGTGGCATAATTAACGCTGTTTCCTCCCAGATAAAGGTCTTCTTGGCTGTCAGCATTTTTTAATACTCTTCAGTCTGAATAGAATGTTCTTTTGGCAATAGATATTAGTTGGCAGGGAAAATTACTCATGACCTTTTAGCTTACACAAATAATTCAGGCTTCTTTTTTATTTAAAGTCTGCACACTGCATCTTCCAGAGAAAGTGACAAAACATAATGGAAATAATTCTATTTTAGCATTCAGTGCTGGGTGGTTGTTTTCAGGCAGAAAAAAACAATATGCTTTTTTTTTTTTTTTAAGGGCTATAGTCCAAGAGAGACAGAATTTCATTATTAGGCCATGCAAATTACTCGGCAGCCTGTGTGCCATGGGTACTCATAATATTTGGATATTCTTACTGTATTCTGAGCATTTCTGGCACAGTGCTAGAAGCAGGCAGGTTCTAGCGTGCAGCAGTTGTGTGTGTTTTGTCCCTCACAAGGCATGGACAGCAACAAGGAGAAACACTGATTAATGTCAGTGCCAAGCACACCTTTGTGCCATAATATTGTGCTGTGGGATTGCCTGCCTGCATTTCGTAGGGTTCTGTAGGAACAAGTTGGGAGAGGCAGTAAAAGCAGAGGAGCCAGCCCTAGAAATTCGGGTTTCTAGTTCAGTCTCTGCTTCTGACACGGTAGATCTCCAGCTGTTTGACAGCACTGAGCCAGATGTGCCTGTGGCAGAGGTGATGGCCCCTGAGAGCTCACCAAGGACCTCCTGATCTGCTGGGAGCGCAGCTCACACAAATCACTCCATTTGATAAGGCCAAAATTACCCTGACTCTCTCAGATCGCTTATTCCAATTACCGAAATGAAACCTTGCAAACCTTTACTGAATTATTGGAGAGAGAGAACTTCTGTACAGAAAGTAAAGACAGGTGACTTCAGGCAGGAGCTCTTCCATCACTGAAGGCAGACCTGGAAAAACAACATTTTACTCCTCGGTTTGGTGTCTGTGTTTACACAGCAAGTGGGAAGGAGGTCTGAGTCTAAAACATGGGCTCGGCAGCTCTTACACACCCTGAGAAACCACCAAGCAAAGTGACCTCGCTGCTTTACCAAATACTGATGGTCCAACACTCAGAAAGACAGCACTAAATAAAAAGTTTTCACTCCGTAGTTAACTTCAGACACTCTGTTCCATCAATGTGGAAATTTGCTCCCATTCTTGGGTATTCCTGAAAGTGCATTTTCCAAAATATTTACTGTGGTGAATATTCATTGGTTATTGTATTGCTTAGAGATATGGATAAAGTTGTAAATTAGGGTTAAATGTTATTTTGTGTAAAATTTGGGGGTTAGATATACTTAAATTGGGGCGTTTTGTCCAAGTTAACATTTGGCAAAGTAAGCAAAACTAACACTGACAGGAGGAAAAAATGTCTGTTTTGCTGACATCATGTTCTAGCTAACAAGAACAGAACAGAGCTATTAAAAATTGTATTTTTCAGCCTGTGTGATCAAGAAAAAGGCAGGATCAGTTCAAAAAACCAGGGTTTGGCATCACAGCTCTTTTCCCTTGGCTGTTTGTGCAGTTCCAGCACAATTCCTCAGTTCAGCTGCACCACTGGTGTCAGCAATGGGGAATTTTTTTCCCAGTCCACACAAGGGCTGCTGAAATAGCAAGGAGTGCAACAGCAGCAGCAATTGGAGCCTGTTAGAGGTGTCTGAAAACCCCGCAGCAAAACACAGAATTACTCAGATCCCTAAGTACTTTGCATTCATTAAGAATGTAGAGTGAGGCCATTTTTCCACGTAGAAAACAGAAAAGATTTAGCTATTTCTATAGACAATGAAGTCTTGGAGGCGTGCAAAAGTTTCTATTACAGAGATCATCTAAAGATTTCTTTTTCTTGCACATACAAGCACATTTTAGGCAGAAATAACCAAATCTGAGTCAATTTCTTCATATTGGGAGCGTTCTGTCATCAAAAAAACTCTCAAACCAGCCCACACCTTGGGCTTTTACCTGGAGGGAAACATCTTGTCAACATCTCAATAAAATCTAAGTTCTGTGCAGTAAAGCAGAAACGTTGATGACAATAATTTCATTTCAAAATTCAACACCCACCCCCCTCCCAGCCAGGCAATCTTGTCCAGCCTGACTGGTTTGTTTTATGGAACTGGGGGAGAGGTCTTACAGACACTTGCTTGTTATAAAACACATTCCCTGCTTTTGCCATCTGCTGGGATGAACCACTTGCCACTCATTAGTGCCTTTTTCAGGTTAATTAAGCTTTGCAATAGCCGGAACGTTGAACAGCACTGCTCGGCCCTGGCTGAGCAGCCTGACACTTCCAATTTATGCTGTGCCATTGCCACTGGATGGCATTAGTTAGTTGTGCTACACGAATGGATGTGAAAGGCATCAATTAAAGCTGGACAGCTTTTGCCAATAAGTATTAAAGCATTAAACTGGGAGTTCTCCCTGTGTTATCAGGGATGGCCATGGATGCTGCGTTTGCCTCCCGGTGCTCAGCCCGGGCTCTGAGCACAGACACTGAAAGAAAATCCAGTCTCCTGCTGTTTACATCTACATAGACAAATCACCTTGTCACGGCAGTAATAACCCATAATACAATAATGCTCCCGTTGACTTTTCCCTCACACATTGGCATTTCAGCTACTGCTATGATGAGCATCGTAACAGAAATTCCAATGCCAGCAACGGAAACCAACACAGGTCAAACCTTAACGGCAGCAACCAAGCTTCAGAGCCCTTCCAAAATCCAGAGCCACTTTAAACTGGGTGTGTCAGACAAAGCTGATGGCTAGATTTCTTTCTCCACCAGCCATGTGTTTGAGAGTCATGCCAAACCCCACAATAATCCAGCTGAAAAATAAATACACACGAACACAAGCCATTTTTAACCCACTCAGCTGGACCCACATCATGGCACATGCCGGGACTTTTTTCACTGCTGGGGTCAAAGTCTGTCACTGCTGGATTCTCTAGGGAGGACTCAGCTCCCACAGTGTTCCCTCGTTTAGTTTGGAGCACCGAGGGGAAAAAAAACCAACTCCAAAACCAAACCAAAATGTGGAATGAATTCCACTCAGCAGGTGTTCTGTAGCCTCTCAGGTACAATTATCCAGAATACAGGTTAGGGTAAGTGGAGAAGCCCCAAGAGCTCTCAGCAAGGCTTCCTGAACAGATCAGAGGCACGTTGCAGTCCTGCTGTCTCTCGTGTGCAGCTGGAAACCTGTCAGCCTGTACCTACGGAAAGGGCAAATATATCAGAGTGACAAATCATGAAATACAAATAACAATTTACTGAAGGGAACATAAGAGCTATTCAGTCAGGATCATATCCCTGCTTTATTTCAGAGGTGTGAGTACATCCCCTGAAAACTCTGGACATCTTCCCTTCACACCTTTTTTCTACCTCATATCCAAACAAAAGGGAAAATGTAGTAGCAAATATCCCTTCTCCTGTAAGAGGATCTAAATGTAATGTATTTATGAATCACATTAATAATGGAATAAGGAATTGATGCATAAGAATGAAAACATTTACATAGCAAAAAGAAGCAGCTTCTACTATAAATTATTAATAGCCTAATAATGACAATATGAAATAATAATTAACAAAGGCACAGCTATTATCACCCAAACAAGAAATAGCTTGACTTAACAAAGGATCCTACATAACAGATACGCTAATCTTATTTTCCAATTTCTGGAAACATTTTCTGTTACTTTTCAAAAACTCATTATCGAAGTCACAAGTAGGAAACTACTCAAAGATTGCAACATTTTGGTCGTAAAACAATTTGATAGTTATTATAAAGATTTTTTCATCTCTCTGTGGGAGACCAGGACGAATTCATTTATGCAAGAGTAATTTCTTCCTCAGTCATTTTGCGAGATGATTTATTTGCAGAGCGGGACAGACAATAATAAAGTCTCAGATTTAAATAGCGCCTTTCATCCCAAAGGATCCTAAAGTGCTTTACAAGATGCATCTCTGCACAGGAACAACGTCACCCACCTCTGCAGTGATAGATGGTGCCTGTTTAGCGGCGTGCCCAGAAATGCTCTGTAACAGTTTAAAGCAGGCAGTGAAGAATACCAGAGCCAGCAGACACCACAGGTGGGATTTTAGAGCACGCTCCTAACGAGTGCATCAAAACTTTGCCAAGGTAGCACAGCAAGCATGGGTTTGAAGTCCCTGAATGTCCCTCTGCTGCTGCTGGGATGTGATTCAGAGAAGCTCCCATCTCAGCAGGCCACACCATTTGTGTTTTTAAGATTCCTTAAGGCCCAGCAGTGCTCTTGGAAATGTCCCCACTTGCTCAGAATTGATTCTCCCAGCCCTGCAGCGCAGCTCTGTCCCCCAGCCACTCAGAGGAGCCCCCTGCACACATCTGGGAGCTGCTGCCCCGTTACAAATCCCTGCTTTTGTATGCTCCAAAGATTTGGAGAGGAATATTTTCATCCCACTTGTCCAGGCAGCTGATCCTATTCTTCAGGAATAAATTCCAAAATAGTCCAGGTAACCCAAGAGGCATTGACATGAGTGATCCGAGCCCCACCAAAAGCCTTAAACAGCAATTCTCTGCTAAGCACAAGGTGACCATCATTTTTTTCAGTAATCCTCATGCAAATAAAGTAGGGTGTAAAATACCAGCCAAGCATAACAACATTGACCTGTTCCCATGCTTTTATCCCAAACTCACCGCAGGCAGCCAAAAGGCTTCCAGAGCCTTCACTGGCTTTGGGCCATGTGCTGCTTTCTTTTTCAAGTCTGTTGGAAAAGAGAAATCTCTTCTTGCTTTTATTTCTCCCACTTTATCATATAACACCTGACTACACTTTCAGGCCAGGAGTTGCTCCACTGTCCCCAAAGGACTCGTTACGAAGCCCCAGGGCTGCCAAAGCAGAAGTGAGCCCAGGCAGGAGCGCTGCGTGCAGTCATCGGTGATTACAGCTGCTAAAACCACCAGCACTTCGTACCAGAGCCTTTCTGCTGCACTTGATAAACATTTTTAATGACACGGGACTAGTAGGTGGTGTAGTCTTTCCAAAAAAAAGGAAGGAAACAAGGATCTCACACACAGAGTTGCTGGAGCATGAGGTTTCCCACTGAACAACTATTTGGGTCACAAGAATTACAGACAGGGAATTTAAGCATGGATTAATAAAAAAAGCAATTTCCACTATCAGTGTTTTTTCAGTATGCTTGATAATCCTTTGTTTTTTATGAGATATAATGACTCTCACCCTCAGGTCCATACCCAGATGGTTTGCATAAGGCCTACAGAGGATAATAAATTGGGGGTGCCACTTTCTGATCTTTGTTTAGTCCTAGAGCAATGTGTTGTGTTCCAGTCCCATGTTTGATACAATATCAGATTCAGCTTATTTTGCAAAATTCACAGTTTCTTGTGCAGGGACAGGAGCAGCATTTTGGGGGTTTTATTTTGTTTTATTGTTTAAGTAAAGAATTATCCTTGATGTGGCAAAAGGTTTGCAGAAATAATTATTCTGTATGTGGCAGTTGGGAACAGGGGTTAGGGGTGGCGATGGTGGCGCTGGGCTGATGGCTGCAATAGAAGGTCCTGAAGGGCTCTCCCCACCTGATGATTCTGGGATTCTGTGGAACATGGACCTTTTCCATTTATGCATCCTGCAGTTATGCATAAGAGCTTTTATATGTGTACAGCACAGAGTTCAAAGTGTCCAACGTACGCATTTCTTGTTTTCCATCTAAGTCCAGAGAACAGAATTTCGATTTCTTAGCAGCTTCTGGGTGTTTCTAAGTGTTTCCATCCTGTATAACAAAGAAACAGCTTCTGGGCATGACCCTGCACTTTGTATTTTCAGACTGAAAATTTCAGTTTTCCTCCCAAACCTCTCTCTTTCTCCCTCTGTCTCTCAAGGAAAGGATAAACGTTCAGCAGCAGATGTTTAGTAAAGGTCACTACATTTATAAGTATGAGCAGAATCCTCCAGTAAAGGATGAAATTTAATACTAAGTGTTAACTGACAAAATGTAATTAATTACTACAGTCTTCCTTGCCTAAGATCACACTGAATTATATTTTTAAATTATTGCAACTCTAAATAAAGCAAAGATGTGCCAAAGGTTTGTACAAGGGATTGTCAGTCAAAAGCCTGTTTTTCTGAGGGAAGCCTAAAACTTGCTGGCAGCAGCTGGTGGGAGAGGACTTCAGGTCAGGGTTGAAGTTTATGGTAACTGGCCATCCCTCAACTTTTATAAATTTACATATTGGAGTGATTATGTCCAATTGGAGGATTTCTTTCCAGACAACTCATTAGCAACAGCAACAGACTTTTGCAAGGACACAGAGACTTTTCCATTCACAGGATTTTTATAACATTTGATTGGCATTTCTGGACAATACCAGTGTGTAAATATGTAAATATGTAAATATGAACACTTTTTTTTTTCCATCATAATGGTTCAAATCCAGGGCTTCTATGGATGTCTTTTCCAATATCTGCAGTAAGTAAGGCAGTGGGTTCCCAGCATACAAAAATACACGTGCTGTAGTTCAGAAAACAGAGGAGGAGGGCACAATGCAGAGAGAGGAGAAGCTCCTTTATTAACATATTCCTACTCCTATCTCCAGCCCATTAGCATCCTCGTCTCTTGGGAAAACCACATTCCTGGTGCTTTGAATTGCCATGGGAGATTTAATCACTGTCAGACTGAAACACCTCATCCAAAACACTAAGGACTTCAGCACTAATAAGCTCTTAAAAATGTATGGAGATACTCTGCAAATTGATGTAGAGCGTTACTCGATTAGAAAAAAAAATATTATACAATGCCATTAAACGTTGAGCAGCAGTGTAAATCTCTTGATTCCAGGCACTCATTACTATGATGAGAACAGAAGAAAATTTTTCCTTCATGGTGGAGACTCCCAATGAGTTTCTCCAGTGAAATTAAAGCATGGGACCCAGGCAGGCACACAGGAACATGTTCTCAATCACGTGAACCATCGCAGGTGTCTGGAATTGTCTACCAGGCAAAGTTGTTGAGGCAAAACCATCGGGGTCATTAAAAATCATGATAGCATCTTGTGCTTAATGGAGTACTACAGAAAAAGGAAATGAGCCTTGAGAAGCTGAATGCCCTTTACTCAATCCCCAAACATTATTTCTTCTTGTCCTTATGTTCTAAATTAATATCTTGTTTTCCAAGCAGTGTAGCATTTCCATTACAATCACATGCCACTTTGGGTTAGCACAATCATTAACCAAGCTATTTACATCAACTTGCAGACAACCCATTCTCCCAGGATCGCTGCTAATTCCCTCATCTGCAGGGTCCTGTTCTAAGGCAGCTGATCAGCGCTCTGAGGAAACAGCAGATGGTAATGGTGGGGGCTGCACTCTTGTTTTAGGGATTTTCTGCTCCCCACAAACAAGTGCCGGGGCCATCCAGCACTGGCACGCTGTGCAAGAAGCGGGATGAGACAAGAAGTTGGCAGGGTCTCTGCAGACCTTTGGGTGCCTCCATCCAGGCGTGTCCTCACTGGAATACTGCTCGGCAAAGCCACACCGGCCTGGCGTTCAGGTGGATGAAGGAGTCACCAAAATTCAGGAGGAAAAGAAAAACCCTCTAGCACTTGGTTTGTAGTGGTGGAGAATCAGACATTCCTTTATTCTGGCCAGGATGTACCGTAGAAAACATTCCGCTGACGCATCTTTTTACTGGACTTTCCACAGCTTTATACACACAAACCCCAGAGCAATTCTCGTTCATGGGTCCCTAATTACACGATTCTTAGGATTTTATTTCCTATTGGTTATTGATCCCTTCATCTTTGATGCTAATTTGTCCTCATTCTTCATTTCTCCTATCAGTCTTCTGCCAGAGCAGGTTTTTCCAATGTGCCAGGGGTGATGCTTGGGGCTGATATTCTTTGGTGTCCCTCAAAGGTCACTTATCTGCTGTGTAAACCCCCAGTCCATGGAGATGTCAAACTCACCAGGCCTGCCCCGGTGAAGCAGAGGCTTTTGAAAAGAACCTTCCATTCCCTTTCCCCTGGGCAAAGGCGAACAAACCCCTGACTGAAGTTACAGAAGGATTTTAAAATGGGGTCATTTCCAGTAAAAACACGTGGTTATGTCAGAACTCCCCCAGGCACAGGTTTTCCCGGGAGGCACTGGGATTTTCCCCAGACAAAGGGACAAACAGTTCACTCCTGCAGTCACTCCAAGCTGAAGAACCCAGCAGTACCACACAGCAAGGGGGTGATGCTCAGAACAGCGACTCTGCCAGCCTGGAACCCGATTGTGCGGCAATCGCGGTCGAATTTGACGTGCGATGTAAGCACCGCTGGAAAGCGCTCCTGAAAGCGTTCCTCGGCTTCCAGCACGGTGGAAACTGCCAGCAGCAATCGCTGATTTCTGTAAATCAAGGTGCCAAGGGCCCCTGGTTTCTCAGGGAAGGCTGGCGGAGCTGGAAGAAGAGTGGCAGATGAGATGTTTCACACTGAGCTCCAAAACTGGAGTCGTGACCTTTGTCAGGATCTGTCTTAAGGTGTTACAAATTAAGCCAATGTAGGATTTATTTCTACAGCCGATTTTTAAATAGAAGCAATGATCCAACTATATATTAAATATTATTAAATATCATTCGGAAAAAATTATAAAAATGGGGACAGAATTCATTTGTATCTCCTGCATTCCAATTCCTAACTTTGATTGCCTATCTCTGCCTAAAACTTATAATTAAGCCTTTTAAAATATAAATACTTTTTATTATTTGAAATCTGGTATTTTATATCTTCAGGATTGATCTGTCCTGTTGAATAAAGGCCAGAATGTCTGGCAAATACATTGTGCAGGGCTCAAACTCATCTATTTCTAAAGAAAAGAGAAAAGAGAATGAACTGGGTTTTTTCCAAATGAAAAATTGATGCTGCCTATCCCTGAGAAAAATTGTCAGGACAGAAGTTGTGAGACCATTCTGATAATGCTTCGATCCAGTTCATATATATATATATATATATATATATATTTGTGTGTCTGTGTGTATATGTGTTCATATATGTATGCATATATATATATATGTGCATATAGATATAAAATTAACTATGCAAGTAGGAACTAGACTGTTCTCTTAAAAAAAACCCACAGCTGATAATCATACAAATAAAATTTCTTAATAAAACATTATAAAATACCCTGTCCCCCTAAACTTAAACACTGGCATGGTATCAGTCTGCTTTCTTTTCTCTAAACTTTTCCTGTGTTCTAAGGCTTGCTGAAAACCAACAGTAATGGCCCTGGGTTTCTTGGCCAACCCTTTAGAAGTGGAGGATGCAGCCAAACCTGATTTGCCAATTTAAATATGACAGTTTTATTGCCTGCTGTTTAGCATCTGCCATAGTTAGAGCCATTACAGGAAAATATTTTATCATTATAGGAGAATTTCTCATCTGTGGAGATATTTCTGCACAGCATCTAGTAAAGTATTCTTACACAGTCTCCAATTATTCAAATTTTTCAGTCCTAATTCTTTCTCTAAATCAATGTGGCTCATAATTATTTTAAGCTTTATGAAATTAGCTTTTTTAAAAGCACTGCTATACATTCCATGACAGATCTGGGCTTTATTCTGTTTGCATATTACAAATATAATCCAGCTATAATCATCTACTCCTAAAACATGGTGATTTTTTAGTCCTCTAATGTATCAGCCTTTTGTTCCTGACGTCCTAATTTTGTGGTAAATGTGCTTTTTGCTTTTCACCATTTTCACGCTGCTGTCAAGTGCAGCACTGTGGTACCAAGCTCTTGTTGAGCAATGGCCGAGCAAGAGGGAGCTGTGCCGAGTGAACATCCCTTTTTTGGGTACGTCTTCCCCTTTCTCTCAGGTCACAGTCCACACCTAGGATTGTCTGTTCTTTGCATAAGATGGAGAACTCTATTGAAATTTGCTCGGTTTTCCTACTGGTTGTTTAATTCACGTTTCTTGGTCACCTCTAATTTCTTTTGATCTTCAAGGGCAAACCCTGAAGCTCTTGAATAAGAAACGGATGCTATGGGCTTTGGGATGGAGCTCCCTCGGTGGGGTTCAGAGAAAGCAGAATTCTCTAAGAGGATGCCTTAGATTTGGGATTTCACCTTCACACCTGGCAAACACCGTACAAACCACGTGGCTTTTGTGCACATTAAAGTATGGTTTGCTTTTCTGTTGTTGGTGGGATTTGTGGAAGCAGGTAGAGAGGTCAGGCAGACAGGCTTCAAGATGGCCAAGAAGAAGGTTTTATTTACAAGAAGTTCTTTTTATACCCAGTAATAAACAATTGTCTATTGGCCAAAGACAATCCACCCCCAAAGACCTATTGGTTATGGCTTGGACACCTCTAACACAAAACACAGAGATTGAGAAAGTGCAGTTTATCTGTATTCTCCATGAGAGAGAAAGGAAAATCCTAAAACGCTGCAACTACATTAAAGTCAAAAGAACTTGAAGCAGAAGAGCTAGGAAACCTCGGAGATCTCAGGGGTTAAATCAGAGACTGAATGTGCTCTGCCATTTTGGGAGGGTCTGTAAGCACCATGCACCAAAAGCAGAGAAGGGTTGAATTTAAGCTGAATGATGCTGGACAAAAAATGCAAGGTAATTCTTAAAAGAGTGATTTGCTTCTGCTCCAAGTGGTTGAGCACAACAAGCAGTGATCCCTGTTGCCTGAGGAACGATGGAAGTTCTCTCTCAGCCAGAGGAGTTTCATCAAGAGTGTGGTATCAATGTTAACATGATCTCCAGAAGAGGAAAATACTGTTTTCTGGCAGGCACTTTAACATATTTTTCAAAGTACTTGGCTGGTTTGCACATTTAAGTGCTACTGGATCCAAAGTTATGCCAAAATCAGACATATACCAGAAAATAAAAACGAAGAGAGAGAACAGGCCAGAAGACTGCAAGAGGGAAAGGCAGCTGGTCACAATTGAGTGCCTGTTTTGGACTGACAGATTGGTCAGACAGATATTAAGATAATGGGAAAGGAAAGCAACTTGGTAATTTTGTGTAATACAAAATTTGTATGCAAACCTCACTTAACACTGCTCCTACAGTCACAAGGGCATGTAAGCAATAGGCTGGACAAGGAGTGATTAAACACAAATAAATAAAAATATGCATCCCTTGACATTTTGAAAAAACCCACCGATGTCACATCTATGCAATTATTGTGCCTTAAAATGGACCATGCTGCAAATGGAAATGAGAAATGGCATTTACTTACTCATAGTTTTAATAACATATGCAGATATTGTATAATGTGTGTCAAATGCCATTTGGCTCAGCAGAATCTAATTAATCTTCGTTCTTGCCACCATACCTTCTGTTCTGCAGAGTCAGTTATGTGTACTGTGGGGAAGATGTTCTGCAGCTGTCATGGGTGGCTTGAAGAATCCTTAATTTCTAGTGCTTTCATAGCCCTAGTTATGATCAGGCCTGATTCAAGGTGAGCCCCAACAGAATCCCTAACAAGCCTTCACCAACATTTCAGTCCCCAAATGAAAGGGAGATAGTATGGTTTGCTTTTCTGTTGTTGGTGGGATTTGTGGAAGCAGGTAGAGAGGTCAGGCAGACAGGCTTCAAGATGGCGAAGAAGAAGGTTTTATTTACAAGAACTTCTTTTTATACACAGTAATAAACAATTGTCTATTGGCCAAAGACAATCCACCCCCAAAGACCTATTGGTTATGGCTTGTACACCTCTAACACAAAACACAGAGATTAAGAAAGTACAGTTTATCTGTATTCTCCATGAGAGAGAAAGGAAAATCCTAAAACACTGCAACTACAAGATAGGACAGAACTCCCACTGACTTCCAAGAAGAGCTGGAGTCCTCAGATTCTCATACAGCCAGGCTTTAATGGGAGAAATCGGATTTCCTTTCCATGACTGTTGTAGAGCAGAGAGCCCAGCTGCCCACAACGGAGCTAGAGCCATGCCTGACGTGATTTCATTTTCCAGCAGCCAGGCGTTGCCACACCTTGCTGCAGTCCTGGGCTCGGAGTCAGGACCATGGGGATGTGGCTCCGTTCCTCCTGCCTAACCTTCTGCAAGTCCCTGCACGGCTTCCTTGGCTTCCTCAGCAAGAAAAGGGGTTTATCCCTCGGGATCATCCCGTGACGTAGGAACCCACGTCTCACTGGAAGCTGAGGCTGCTGGGGCTCCAATTCACCCCAGCCCATTTCAAAAGCAGAACCCAGTGTCACTTATTGTTCTTCCTAAAGATCTTTGATAGCTGTGAGCATCAGTCTTGTGGAAGAGTTAAATACACATCAAACTGTACAGTAAGTTGTTAGAAATGCAGCAGTTTTTAATTCATCAGTAAAAAGGAGCTTGTGAATTGAAGCTGTCCCTCAGAAGGTCTTTGGGAATTTCTCATTTGTCTTACAGTGATGAGCAAAACCCTTGAATAACAGCACCTAAAAGAGACATCCAGCCCGAAAGACAGCCCTTTGGAGAGCCAGGATACACTGCTTTCCATCCCTTCCACTTGGCACCAGAAATGTTCAGCTATTCAAATCAACTTGTATGAATTTCAGAGCAATAAATCATGCTACAGTTAATTTACTTAGGATTTTCTCCTAAGTTAATTTCTATACTATACTTAAGGCAAACCAAAGCATTTATTTGCAAGGTTCAGGAATGTCACATCATATAATTTCTGTTGCAACCCTCTTTTAAAAGAAATAGCAATGTTTCACTTGTATTAAATTGAATTTAGGCAAAAAAGACAAGTTACAGCAACAATTTTCAGCACAATAATTTATGCTAGCGATGAATGCCAGGCATGGCAGAAATCCTGAATACAGATCTGAGTCCTTACTATGTTTGGGGGCCAGGAAGGAGTTTTGCTACAGCTTTAAGAGAGTTCCAGAAATGTTAATTTGTCTTTATAATTCAGCTTCTAGTTACTGTAAAAACTAAAATATCTCTGTAAATTGTTGATTTTGTAGTGCCTTATTTTCATCCCATACCAAGAATTAAAATATAAGTGCAATATAAGAAAATTCACCTCTCTCATCCTTTAGCTGTGATGTTTCATAAGCTAATACTGTCCCTATTATATCACAGGGAGGTTTCCAGTAGCGGGTGATAAATAGTGGACTCTGAGCAGCTTTATTTTGCTGTCATAATTCTGCAATGTGTCACTAATAGCTGCTGTATTCAGAGCTAATTTTATTTGTCTTTAGCTCCCACAGCTGCCCTACCTCTCTGCTTACATGGGAGGATAGGAGAGAAAAGAGATTTTAATACTAAAGAGAAAGGTAAAGTAGTTGCAGTGAAATGAATTTTCCTGGCAACAACTGTAAGTGTTTTAGAGTCAGACCCCATGGAAAGATCCTATTTTTATCCTGAAAGAGTCTCCTCTGACAGTGTCTCACAGTTTGAATCTAAGGAGCCACAAAGCACTTGAAAATAACTTTGCCCAGCTTTAGGGGAAAAAAAGAGACTTGAAAAACAGAAAAATCATCTCTTTTTTTGTTAAAGAACACTTGAAAAATAACTGCTGACAAATCACAACAGCAGCCCACAAAAACCCGCTGCTTAGCGGTGGCTGCTAATCTGCGATGAGGGACGATAAAAGGAGAAAGATGTTTTTAAGGGGAGATCGCTGTGCCCAGATTCCTGACCCGCTCTGTCTCCTCTGTTTGTTTTTCTCCGCAGTTTGCTGATGCTCTCCCACGGAATCCATCCAGAGCAGGAGCGGGCACAGCCAAACGCGGCCCGTGGGGAGCAGTGGAGAGGATTCTACCCAGCAGAGAGTTCTGTGAAACCCAGCGCTGGTGGGAAATGCGAGGCCCAGCTACAATGGATGTCAGATCTCCAAAATGTGACTCTAAACCCGGTCAAACCCATCAAAACTGGCTCCCAGGCACTGCAGATGAAGGGCATCTCCAGCACCCAAAGTGTCCCACAGACATTAGGAGCCACGAGCAGGCTGGGATTTCTGCTCTAAGCCACGTGAATTTCTACTGCTGGTCATCCAAACACGAACTCCCTTAAAATTATTTTGAAGAAGCGAAGGAAAAAATAAAACTGATATTGAAATTGCCTTAAGAAGCAGAAACAATCTGCTTCAGTCATGGCGTGCCAGGAGCTGTTTGACCAAGCTCAACGGCTGGGACGTGTGTTTCGTTCATTTATGCTCCCTTTGCCATAGCAATTGATGTCAAGTGTGAGGCATTGGAAAGTTTAGAAAGGCAGCAAACAAGCTGTAAACAAGTGAGTGAGGTGGAGGGAAATGTTTTATGGCTGGCAGCCTGCACCAGGTTCAGCTGGTGCCTGAAGTGCTCCCAGTTCCAGTGGGCTCTGATTTACGGTGTTTATGGCAGCCGGTGCAGTGTAAGAGTGTCAGCCCTGCATTACAATCGCTGTGCCGTGCTCCAGCTGCGTGATTTACAGGAAAACACATTCTGTCATCAAGCTTCTTTCACTTTTTTTTTTTTCCCCTCTTTAGGAAGTCTGACTTGAGTTCTGTGTTAAATGATGATTGCTCACGAACTGGAAAGGGTGAACAATTGCAACTGCAACAGAAGCTGAAACCCTCAGGGACTTATAATTTTATTTTTGGTATGAAACAATTTCACTTTTAGATGGATGTGCACAACTTGTAAGAGGAAAAGGAAACAAGGAACATGAGAAATGGAGGAGCTGAAATACAATAGGACCCAATATTCTGTGCTTTTGATCAAAACAAAGATGAATAATCCGCAACCAAAAGGCAACATTAGCTTGCAGCAGACAGTGTTATTAATGGAGCTAAATAAATTGCTGAACAAGAGGCATTCTCATGATAAACTGCAAGTAAATCATAAAACCAGGACTGGTTTTTTATTAATTGGAGGCATTTTTATTTGGTTTTCCAGGCCATTGGCTTCTCTGAGAGTCTCTTTTGGAATGTTTTGAAGTGCATGGCCCAAATTTTAGAGCGTTGAGTGATCATAAAGTCAAGGACATCCATGTTCATGAACAGAGGAAGGGCTCTCTAGCAAAGTGGAAACAAAGGGTAAATAGAGGAGTCTGTTCATATTTGTTTTATGATTAATGTGATGATCTGACCCTCCAGAAAAGTTCCCAGGGAATACCCAGCCCATTTTCACATGGGCAGACTTACAGAGCTTCCACACAGGTCTGAGTTTCTTTGAAAATAGAATAAAAACTGAAAAAGAGGAGAACTTGACACTCCGATGCCTGAGGTAACTTGCTGCATTTGCACAATAAACAGCAGCTGGGAGCTGCTTCCCAAATAAATATTCAAAATTATTTAATTGACAAATGCATCTCTTAAAGGAGGGAGAGAACTGTCACTTCCTCCACAAGGTGAAACCAATTAAAGTTTCCACTGTTTCTATCAGAAAAGGCAAAACAATCCAGCAACAAGAGTAAGGAGCAATTATAGGTATTTCATGACAAACGTGGCACTTGACAAAAAAGCAAAAATAGTCGAAAATTTTTCTGAAGTAAAGCACTTCATCTTCCCTAGCAGGGAGAGTTTGAATTATGGCTGCAGCTTACAGGTCTTGTGAGTAGAATTGTCCTTTTATGACTGTGTTTTTATAGCAAACAGTGGTAAGAAGGAGCAAATACACATTTATGGACATGGACAGAGGGGGATAGGAGAGCTCATACACAGTCACTGTAAACAACAGCTGATGTGGGAAACATTTTTAGTTTCTAGAATAAAGGACAGATGGAGCATGGAGAATGGATTTGAGTGACCACTGTCTGATTCTCTATTCCTACACACTTCCATTTGCTGTACAGCATCCAAAAATACTGCAATAAAAATGTTTTACAGTGACTGCTTTTTGTCTGGTTTGGGGCTTAGTATATAACATTTCAATTGGAAGAAACAAGTGTGGGGCTCTTTTCATCTTTACTTTATGTTGTATCTTGGAGTCATCAAACCCTCATTTTTGAAAGACATCTCTGCCTCGCTGTGTTAAGGAAATTGCTCAGTCTGATCGTTCCTGAGAAGAAGGAGTTTCTCAATTACAAGATCCTTATTAAGTAAATATTTATTTTCCTCTGCATTCTGAGAAAATGCATTTCATTGCAATTATATCCAAGCTGCAAGCATTAGATGTGAGTAAAGATTGGGTTCCTGGAAGGCTGCTCTATAAACCTATCAGGATAAATTTGCTGGTAATGTTTTCTTGGATAGATCCTGAACAATTGCTATTTGTATTATGTAGAATTCAGAGGCTCTCAGTGGGAGATCCATCATACTTGATGCATTAAGTACATGATAAGATCTCCAGTGGATTTTGTGGTTTTAATTGGGAAAAAAATAGCTCATAAGCAGCCATTTAATCATAGGACCACGGGAGGAGAAAAACAAGAAGGTATTTGGCTGGAGACTGCCCTAATCCCCAGCCCGTCAGATAAAACTGTCAGTATTAATAAAGTCTTTAGCATTTCCTTTTAGTTCTGCAATGCTGCCTTAGCATATTTGGGGTTTTCCCTGCTGCTGAAGGTGGAGCAGGTGATGTGACAGGAGCCTGGAGGGGACAGCTGGAGCCGCTTCCCAAAGTGCCAGGCAAGGAGACAGGCAAACACTTAAAACATTAAAGCCTCTAAAGGGCAGGAAAAGCTTAATGACCTTTTTATAAGCCTGACATGTTTATTTTGTGGGACAGGTGTGTTGACAAGTTGCTTTTTTCTAAACAAGCAGAAGATAATAAATTATGTAGTTTGAGGCTGAGATTCCAAGTCATCCCTGAAAAGTGACTTCGAAGCAGCAGCAAATCAACATCTGGTAATTGCAAAGTTAATTGAAGAAGCCCCTGAGCAGGCTGGAGTTAGGAACAGACACAACTCTCCTGGTTTGGTTTGTTATGGAAAGCTGGTCTTGAAACCCAAAAGGGAAATAAAACGGAGTTTGTGTGATGCTGGGAAGATCAAAGGGAGCTTGTCCTGCTCTGCCCTGCAATGCAAATATGTGAAATTACCATGAGGCTTTTTTTCCTTAGCTCTGATAGTCTGAGACTCCTGTTTATAGAGACAAAGCACCATTAAACGTGTCCTCAATCCATTTTACTCTTCCATTGTTTAATGGACAACTGCAGGGAAACAGAATCAAGCCACTCCTTCAATTCGACAGAAAAAAGAGCCCAAATGGATGTAATTCACACCGTGCTGACAGCTGAACTGATACCGGCCAGCCCCTGGGCAGATGTGAAGGCCTGCGACATTCCCGGGGCTGGCAGTTCACACCATGCCCCCACCCCAAAATTCAGGTTTTGTTGCAGTTCAGACATTTTCAGTGTTTCAATCCGCAGGTACATCCTTGCAGGACACTGAATGGAAAAGCTGAAATCTCCGGTCTCAAGCAATGATCCAGACAGAAGCATATAGAGGCAAATTAACTGTCCACGTACTTCTTAATTTAAATGTTTGAAGCAAAAAAAGGAATCACATGTCAACCTATCAGCTCTTTAATGCTTTGAGTAATTCAGAGAGATTGAGGTCAGAGAATGCTCAGACAGGGGATCAGTATTTTCTCAGCACATTGTCTAATTAGCTCCTGACTCCCTGAGAAATTTCAAAATATTACCCTGAACAAACTTTGTGTCCACAAAAAGTCGGTATTATCTGGAAACCCTCCAGCTCCTTTCAGAGTTGGATTGTGCCTATCTGTTCTCTGCATTTCCTGGTGATATGAATTTTCTAGACTCCCATCATTATTGGTGACTCACTTGCACTCACTGGCTGTGCTTGCTTGAACAGGGGGCTGAGAAGAGACTACGACAAAATTGCTTAGAAAATACAGCAGGGTTCAATCAGCAGCTGCTTTTAAATCCAAATTATTTTAAATAGTACGTGGATGAGTAGGGAATTTTAATTAATTTCAGCCAGAATCTTTTCCTATAGAAAACATGGATATTCAGAATTACTAGGAAGAATGAGAAAGCAGACTGTGATCATGGACAACTCTCAGGAGTATTCCTTACAGAGGGAAAGGGATTGCTGGTTCCAGTGACATGAGCTCAGCCGGGATGTGATCTCACCTCTGCGTTTCTGTACAGGAATAAAACCCACCGACCTCTGAACTGCAGGGAGAATTTGGAATTTAGATATAAAGGACATGAGCTCATCTGAATCAGCCTCAGCCTGGGAGTGAGTGCAAACAGAACCTGCTAAAAGCAGCGGGGGAGGAAAGGCAGAGAATTGTTCAATTGTTCTCTCCCTGCACCATCCCTCCTCAGGGAACGGCTGAGTAACACCCGCACTTACTGTGTCCTTCTGACAGAATATTGACTGCCCTGGCATTCATGGCCAGTACTGAAGGACTGGTCTCTATAGGATATTGCTCATTTTATACAGCTCAGCCTGCCAATCTTCTGTCACCTTTGTTTTCACCTATTAATTTGAATTCCTGCTGGTGTTCCCTGTACTCAGAATCATAGAAACACTCCCTTCAGTGGGTGAACATTACTGGGTTCCACTGCAATTTAGTTCTGTATGGATGCTGCAGCCACAGCTGCTCCCAACTTTAATTCTTTGCAGCGTTTCAGAGAAAATAGGAGTTTTTCATCCAGATCCTGGTGATGCTGCTCACTTTGGGAGTGTCAGCAGTGTAATAAAAAACCAAACAGGTCACCAAACCTTAGCAGGGATGACAGGGTTACAGGAGCTTTCCTCTGAAAGGAACCCCCATCACTATTCAGGCAGTAGAAATGGCACAAATTTCCCTTTCAGGGGAAAAGGAGAGCAGCCATTGAGGTGGCACTCAGGGTGACAAGGAGGGAATATTTGGCTGAAGGCTCCCAAGCACACCTCCGCCTTGATGGAAGGTGTTATGGAATCTGTAATATCTACACAAAACCAGCAGGACCTTGCCTTAAAAAGGTCTCATCTAAATGACCTGCACACTAAACTGCATGGAATTCAATTTCTCTACCTCTGAAAGATGAAGGGGAAGTTGGTCCTGCCAGGGATTTCAGTTTATGGCTTCATGGCCTCAAAAAGTGAAATGTATACCACTAAATAAGCCTGCTCCGTTGCCAGATAATGCCACGTGCTTTTCTGAGCTATTATTGAAAAAGATAAAAGAAGGAAGTGGGAACATGATCATAAAAAGGAGATAAAGGCTACGTAATTAGTACTGTGTATTGCATATACAGGCATTAAAGTGAAAAGATGAGGCAAATGACCACAGAATGTCTTTGAAAAAATCAGGAGAAGGAAATCAGCACAGAGGTAGGAGAAGACTCTAAGAGATGACTCTTTTCTGTCCTCAGTTGTCCTGTGTGTCTAGAAGTCACTTTAGAAATAACGGAACATCTCTGCAGCAGCCTGTGGCCAGCAAAGCTGGGCCACATGGAAAGGCCGAAGTTCTGCCATTTCCCATGGGTAAAATTCGCCAGGGCAAAGGTCAGAAAAGGGAAACAGATACTCTGCATTTATCCAGAAATTTGCTGCACCCTAACCCTTGGATTCCACCGTGTGCACGTGCAGCGAGCCCAGGGAACCTCCCATGGCTTTTTCCCAGCAGGTAAGGGCAAGCAGGACACAATCACCTGTGCTCACACACGGCAGGAGCTCTCTCCGGGTAATTTCGTGGAGTGCATTGCTGGATTTGTATCCTCAGTTTAAATCGGAGCTGAAATGAGTGAGGTGTCTGCGATTTCCATGGGAGACCATTTTTCCTGCATGTAATCCATTACTGCAAATCCCAACAATAATTTGGAACAGTGATAATCCTCCACAGCATTGACCCTAAAGATCTTTACAGCAACACAAATGAGATCAAAGGACAAATGAAAGTCTCTTAATCCCTCTAAGTGTGACTTCAACCTAATCTTACATTTCTGTCTTTTAATTCTCTCTAAATCTGTTTTTAACTTTGCTTAACATTCATTATCCTTTTTCATGCCCTAATTCTGCAAGGTAAAAAGAAAGCACCCACATCTAGGGGTACATTCAACATTTCCACCCAGGAATGGCATTTTTAATGTGGCACTCGAGTTCCTCTTGTCAGCTCTTAGAGTGGGAAGTAGGTGAAGGGGAGAAGTGGATGGTGGATGTGCAGTGGAAGATTAAGACTGATGAATGAGGTGCAAATCGGCTCTTGGCGATGGCTCTGTCACTTGAATGAGCACAAAATCTAAACAAGAACTTTTCAAAATGACACTGCCGGAAAAAACAAAACAAAACCAAACCACCTGAAAACTACCAACAAAAAACCCAAAAACAACCGAAAACCCCTCAGCCAACACACCACACCCCCCCAGCATTCCTGAAGTTCCCTGGCATTAACAGACCATAATTAGCTATTCCTTCTACCTTGCTGAGCTCATGTCATACATAAAAGATCTCATAGCTTTTGACTGTTTCATTAATGAGAGCCTATATAAATTTTGCAGTGCAGCTATTGCTCAATAATATTTGGAAGCCATGCCAACATTTCTATGTTCCGCTGATTTGTGTATTTTGGGATATTGAAGGCGTTTTTCATTAAGCATTATTCTTTGCTAATGTGTAGTTAATAACTTAATGGAAAAGCTTTTAAACTGCTCTGAGAATTAATCCACTCATACTTGTTTAACTGCTTGATTTCCTAATGGATATAGTGCAGGATTTAATATTCTGCTCATTTACATTACTTACCAGAAGAAAGGAGACCTTTAACTGCTTTTTCTAAAAACAACAGTAAATCATGTTTAAGTTGATTGATTTCTGCATACATATTAACACAATAATGAAAGGCACAATGTCTTCATAATCCATGCCATTGTGTTCAACTACAGCTGAATAGTTAGATTTTTTGGGGTTTTTTTGTTTTTTTTTTTTTTTTTTACTTAGACTGGAGAAACAGCATCCCTACAGTCTGATTCAATTTGACTTATCTCACAGCTGGATTCACTCCCTTGTACAAAGGATGGTGCTAACTTAAAATAAAATTCCATTCAGTCTGTAATTAACAGAGCTACACTGATTTCCATCAACCGCTGCTCTAGTCCTAGACATCTGGTATCATAATTGAAAATCTTTCTTCAAATACATCAGACATTAAAAAAATATCTTAAGGATTAGATTATATCCACTTAATTCACTCTGAGAAATACTTTATCCCCTAACAGAGTCTTTGAGATGGACATTGGATGGAAGAACAGCAGGAGTTGCCAGCACCACACAGACAATTCTCCAGCATGTTCTCTCTCATTTCAGCCCTGCCTTCCCTCCTGCCGTTTCTCCAGCAGCTGCATCATGATGGTGAATTTATGACACAGATTAAAATCTTCATATATAACCCCAGCCTGAAACATCCCCAGTCAATCCCAGTGAGGATGTAAAAGCTAACCGAGCACAAATGTCCATATTTAACCATCAAATTCACGACCGGCACCTCAGAGCCGAACATTGACCCGCAGCAGCGTCTCCAGCAGAGAACGGCTCAAGGCACCGCCTGCAAAGCGCTGCCTTCTCAAGCACCAGCATTCTGCAGTCAAAAAGCCGAAAAGGCAAAGGGAACCAAGGTCTAATGGAGAGGGCAGGGTGCAGTAGGGGCTGTTCCCAGCTCCGGGGGAGCGCTGCTGGGTGAGCTCCCTGCAGGGCTGCTCACTGCACCACTGCAGGGCTGCTCACCGTGCCACCGTGCCACTGCAGGGCTGCTCACCGTGTCACTGCAGGGCTGCTCACCGTGCCACTGCAGGACTGCTCACCGTGCCACTGCAGAGCTGCTCACCGTGCCGCTGCAGAGCTGCTCACCGTGCCACTGTGCCACTGCAGGACTGCTCACCGTGCCACTGCAG
>VZTX01021306.1:22272-40021 GCA_013400915.1 Pardalotus punctatus | reverse complement strand
CTGTCCCTGCATCTCTGGGAACGGCTGCCCCTGCATCCCTGGGAATGGCTGTTCCTGCATCCCTGGGCATGGCTGTCCCTGCATCCCTGGGAATGGCTGTCCCTGCATCCCTGGGAGTGCCCAAGGCCAGGCTGGACAGGGCTGGGAGCAATCTGGGACAGTGCAAGGTGTCCCTGCCCAGGACAGGGGGTAGGAACAAGAGGAGATTTAAGGGCCCTTCCAACCCATTCTGTGTTGGATATATAGGTTTGTATTTATGCTCATTAAGAGAGTCAAGCCTTTGAGTTGATGCCTCTGTCATACAGCAGACCAACAAAACAAAACTTCTAAATGCAAGTGAATACGTTGCCCAGAAAGTCACAGAAGGGAAGGGAGGCCCTCAATCATGTGAATAAGCAGTCAAAATTGCATAAACAATTCCATTTGAGCTTCAAGTTAATTATGGCACTGTAGCTGTCAAAAATTCATCTGAAGCACTTGCTGCCTAAATTGAAGGTTGGACATCCAAATTGAAATGTCATTTTTATTAGTCTCTGACACTTAGAGAAATAGCCTCTTCTCTTCTAGTAGGCTATGCCCATTAGCTGCCATTAGTGCTAATGGAGTTATGCACATACATCACACACACAGACATCACTCAGCACCTTCGTAACACCCATAATGTCACATTAGACAACAGCTGCTTTATTGCAGCGCGCTAGGAAAGCTTCCAAGTGAGGCTGGTCAGGGCCATTAATATCCAAACTGGTGCACTCAGTGCCCTGACATCTGGGGCAAAATAGAGTTTTTTAATAGACACTGCAAAGAAACTTTAATCAAGAGATGCAAAGCCAAAAGGGATCATGTCTCAAATTTTGCCCAAATTACACATATAATTTCCAAACTTTTGCCACCCTTTCTAAGGACTTGTTCTCCCTGCAAACCTGTGGCTGGGCTGTTGTCCACACCAACTCTTTTGGGGATGGACAGCATAACCCTCAAGCCACCAAAGCTGCCGTAGACAATTACAGTTATCTGTCCAGGCAGACTTGCTTTTCCAATTTAGCATAATTATCCTCATGGCCCCCTGTTAAAACACAGCTGAGCAATCTGAGAACAACCATCTCTGATGGGGCCATTCTGCCTCTGGTTGTGCACAACCGGGATCTGTTCATCTCAGAAGGCCAAGTCCACAGAGTGGAATAGAACAAACCCCACAATGATGCCTGTGTTTATGCAGCACTCTGCCTCCTGCCATAATCCCATAATGCCTTCCATTATTGATCTGGCATTCCTGGCAGCACTCTGTCAATAGGAAGTTGAGTTGAATTTTTCAGTTGAAGATAAGTGTGACTAATTGGTGTCTTCAAACAGCTCTTGCACTGAATTAATCCTTGCACCGAGACACCATGTTTTATTAATGCTGGGATCCAATCTGCCATGCAGGCAGTGTGTAAGAGTGACAACATTTCCCCTTGACTGCAGAGTCAGCTCCTGACGTGGAATAGGCACTTCTCAGATACCAGTTAAGGTAACCCAATAAACTGTGCTGAGTTCCGAGCTGCAGGGTTCACTTCAGTCATCTCAGTTCCTTTTGTGCAGAGAACAGATGGCAGTGGGACTGATTTCTGTGGTTCTGTATCATCCCTGCTAAGTGGCTGTCAGAACTTACTGCAGTTGCTGTGTACTGGAGATGCAGCGCACGGTCATTTCTGGAAGGCTTTTATAAATGCCACTGTAGAACAGTTTCAGTCTGGACCAGGTTGGTTAAGAACCCTCCAGCAAGGCCAGAGAGGCTGCTACAAAATAATGATGGGAGAGAGCCACTCACCGAGCCTTGAGGCTGCATCATTTTTGGAACATAAGTGGGAGGTGGAAGGGATTGACAAAATAACCTGCCTGGAACACAAGGGTCAGTGGATCAGAAATGCTTATCCCCGGTTCCAGCTGGTTTGGAAATGGATCTCGTGCTTGGATTGCAAGTTTCTTTTGCACATTTTGTGGCGTACATAATGCAATGTTGCTGCAGAATGCAAGTTGGGTGAGAGAACAACTTAGAAGCCAAGCAACGGAAAATTAACAACAAACGTTCTCATTGTTAGCATGACCTCACTGTGCCCCATAGACTCTTTAAAGGACATAGCCTGCTCTGTGAATGGGAATTGCAGGAGGATACCTGTAGTTGCAGTGTTTTAGGATTTTCCTTTCTCTCTCATGGAGAATACAGATAAACTGTACTTTCTTAATCTCTGTGTTTTGTGTTAGAGCTGTACAAGCCATAACCAATAGGTCTTTGGGGGTGGATTGTCTTTGGCCAATGGACACTTGTTTATTACAGTGTATAAAAAGAACTTCTTGTAAATAAAACCTTCTTCTTCACCATCTTGGAGCCTGTCTGCCTGACCTCTCTACCTGCTTCCACAAATCCACGAACAACAGAAAAGCAAACCATAGATAGGTGGGATATGTGCTCTCCTGGGGGGCACACGTGTTCCTCAGTGGCCTCTGGAACTGCAAATCCCATCCATGCCCTTACGGCACTGCCCAGACAAGACGGGAGCGCCTTCCCTGTCCACCCTGACGGACAGCCTGAAGAGTGTCCAGTGCTCAGGACAGCTCAGTGGGCAGCGAGGGAGAGCAGCACAAAGCGTTCCAGTTTGATGACGAACAACGCAGGGGTTCCTGCCGTTAGCCTGGCTTTCACTGAGCTGCCACTCACCCGGGCTTTTCCAACATGTGATGACGCTGCTAAAACAGACCCGCTGAGAAAGAATCAGCAGCTTGCCATGCAAACAGGTGAGTAAATCATTTTAAGGTTGCAAGAAGCTTTTATATTAATGAAATGGCTTTGTATTACAAACCTAATCTGGATAACCTCTTTAATTCCTTGTCATCTTAATTCATGAATTTACATTAGGAATTCCCAGAGGTCTGGAACACTTGCCTGAAAATTTTAATTCCTTTCAAAATCATACATCTCAATCATAAATCAAAATACTGTGTACCAAATATTTCTTAAACAAATGGAACCTGAAAGTAAATATCTCTTGCAAATATTTTACACATTTTCCTATTGAGGATCATTGTAAATATTAAATATTTCACTTCAGTCTACGATTTAGTTAAACAGATTTTTATTCCTTAGCAATTCACACGTAGATTTTTTTCTACTGGAATTTGAAAGCATAGATAATCCTCACAACATGTTCATGAATGCTATTTAACTCTCATAATGTTCTTACAAGGCAGTGTAGAAGGCTTTTCTCTTTCAATAGAAATATCTTGGGAATGGCAAGCAAACCTGGGAATCAGCAGAAATCACAGAGTGTATCTACAGCCTGGATGTTTTCAGGTCCCAAATCCCACAGTCATCCCAGCTGGGTAGCTCCAGCACAGCAATACTTTCTTATAACCACTTTTGATCTTCCAGAATTGGGAATGCAGCTGTAAGATTCCACCCACCTCCAACTACTGTCACGGTGAACTCAAACCCGTCAATAACTCAGAACCATCTCGAGTTACTTTTTCTTCCCCATGCAATGAAAAGGTTTTCAAAGGGACAGTATTGATCCCCTCAATTCCCTCGGAAAAATGTACTTTGGCATACTCACAAGGATCCTCCTTTATTTTGAAAGTTAATCATTCTAAGGCGACACAATTCGGTGTGTTTTTATGGCTTATTGCCGTCAGGCAATGTCGTCCCACACCACTGAGGCTATCAGAGCTTGCAAATGCAATTTTTATTTGTCTTTGTTCTTGCTGTACAGCCGACACAGATAATACTTCAATACTTTTCTCAGCCAGCACCAACAGAGAGCTGGCTCATTTGAACAGTCCTTGAATTGGATCCAATTTGGCTGCAAGGCTGGATTTTTCATAGCATAGCACAGGGCAGATAAAGACCAATTTTTGCCATGGATTTCTATTCCCTCCCAGTTCTCTCTCGCACCTGTACAGCAATACATCATTTGGATTATTGCTTAAAGATCACATGCCGCTTGCACTTTTATATTTCCTGGGATCCTGCTGTCGTCTCAGGTGTGAACTGCCTAGTGCTGAGCTGCTGGCAGTGACATGTGCACGGTTGATGGCAGGCTTGGCAAGGAGAAGGCTGAGGTAACCAGCCTATTTATACAGTGCAAGACCTCATAAAGACAGCTCTCCCCAGCGTGAGAACCAGGAATAACCCACGCACAGAGCACAAACCGAACCAATGCAGCACAGAACAAACCCGATGGAAATGCTCAGACCGGACACCCTCTGACAGTGACAGTCCAAAGGAGCTGGATTCCTCCTTGTCAAGCAGGGTTCCTACCTGATTTCTCATCTGGCTGAACGCTGACAGCACTCCAAGATCCCACGGTATCCTTCCCTCCTCCTTTTATCATTCCTAATGGCAAATGCCAGCAGCGTGTCAACACTGGCTGTGTCACACTTTCCTCTGTCTGAAGATGAAAGGAGGGGATCAGAGCTGGAGGTGAGGGTGGTTGACTGGTTTTCCTTATAACAGCAGTCAATAAATTGCCAAAATGGCCAGCTCCGAGCCCCCGAGGGCTATTTGCAGCTATGACCCTTGGCTGCATGTGGTCACACAGTCCCTCTGTGGCTGCAGCTCAGAGGAGCAGCAGAGGAAAGTCAGATGCTTCGTGATAATCGGTCTGCAGACCCTCCTTGGTTCACTTTCAAGCAAAGACCTGGCCCCCAATCTTCAGAGCGTTTAGGAGAAGAGCCAAACTGGATTCCAAATTGTGCTGGCAGTCCCAGTTTTACCATTCTTTAGTGCCCACATGTCCTTTCTAGATTTGTTTGCTTCCTCAGACACATGAAAACTTCTCCCCTGTATCGAACTGTGCACAATCCAGGTGGAATTTCCCATCAATAGCTGGTTCAGACAGTGCATTTGCCAGTCCATGTCTTGTGCAATGTATCTGATTTACCAGGTTTAGAAATGCTTTATTCCACATGATTTATTTTATTTCATTCCCTACCAACTCTGCAGAATCTCAAATTTCCCCGGTATTTCCCATGCTCCTGTGCTTCACCCTGAATTTTCTTCAGACTTAGAGTCACTCACAGTGACTTTGCACCCTGGACAGCCAAATTATGTACAGACATACAGACTCACTCCCAGTTGAATCCCTGCCTATGGCTCCTGTGGATTTCCTAAAAGTTCTTTCCCAGCTACACTATTACAGATCTCAATTCTGCGTGTCTATTCAGGGCAAGAAAACTGAATTTTAAGAAGACCAAGGTATCACTTTCTCATTTCTCAAACTGAGTTTGCAGATTTATTCACAAAACTAACCCTCCACTCCTTTGGGATCACTGAATGGGTGCAGCACTAAGAAATCCTTCCAAGAAAATTGAGGCAAGTTGAAGCAAATGCTTGCATGAAATTAAATGGTATTTTGGTATTCAGTTCTGCCTCCTCTACTGGGAATTGTGACCAGCTAAAAAAATCATCTGGCAAAAATCTTTCACCCCATTTACATGTTATTTTAAATCATCTCAAGCCTCCTTCACAATCAGAAAATACTTTGCATATTGTTTTCCCACTACGTAGGAGACACTATTTTGCAAATTGGTGCAATATACGAAATGTGAACTATAGGGAAGAAGGAGCTGATGATGCTAAATGTTGTGACTTTAAGTGAACTTTCTAGGAGGCAGATTATTCCACTTTTCAAAATTGGTTTCCCAAGACACTTTGGTCTAAAAATACTTGAATTATTGTACTCACTTTTCTTGTCAGGCTTTTCAATTCACCATTTAGTTTCACTGCAAAACCATCCTAATAGGCACAACCTCTTCCAGCCCCGGTCCAGCCCATCTTTCACACCCTCGGATACATCTGAAGGAGAGAACACAGGACAGAAGTCGTGTGGAGATTTCACTCCAGGCAGTCACGCTGAACTGATTTTTCCTTTGGTGAGCTAAGACCCATGAATGCATTTTCAGAATGGATAAGCTCATTTTCATGGAGTCGTGCATCCCATGCAGGCAATCCCACAGGAGCTGGCACTTGGTCACCCCTGAACTGTTTGGCTTTAGCTTGGCAGCAGATTTTGGCTCTCAGAGCCTCCTCTCTGCTCAGCAGTTGAGGAAACTCTTCCACGTCCCTTCTGAGCCCCACTGGCTCATGAAGAAAACTCTGGAACTTGGCTAAGGCAGCAGCCAGGAGAGAACACATCAAATCAAGATGAGGCATTGTTCCATTATCAATAGATTTCAGTAGAAAATATATTTTCTCTTTTCTTTTTTTTTTTTTTCTGTCACTGTGCGAGGTGACAGCTCTCCTCAAAGATAAACTGATTAGGTTTAGAAGATTTTAAGGGAAACATGCATAACAACAATTTTTATCTTCAAACCTGTAATATCCTAACACCAACCCAGCTCTAAAATAAATTCAGGCCATCAGAACATCAGTTATGGAAAGATATACAGACTCTGTAATGCAGATGTGTGTAAAATAATCCCTTAATTACAAAGCTGTAGCTCTGGCAGTATTTTGCCACACTATAAAATGACATAGCATGTAATATGGAGAAGCAGTTCCCTACACAGATTACTGATTTTGTGCTGCCTGCCTTTGCAGCAAACCGTGCTGCTGCTGATTCGAGTAGCAGGGCACTAATTCCGAATGCAGGAATTGAATTGGCCTTCCCAGAGTGGGATGTTTAAATCTGACAAGGTTTTTGTGTTCTTTTTCTCCTGCAACCCCCCAGCCTCCACACATAATCATATAACATCGTTTAGACAAATTTTTTCAAAGCAGCCTTCCCATTTATTTTTTTTCTTTTCTTTTTTCTTTTTTTTTTTCTGTGAGTGTGAATTTATGAGGGCACTCAGATCCACCACAGACCAGGAGCTAAACTGACATGCTACTTATGCACATGCTTTATTCAGCATCACCTCGGGGAGATTTCCTGCTTCTAAGCTATTGTGCAAACAGCCTTTGGTTCATAGCAGCAGAAATCTCTTTTGTCAACATTAGCATTTCGTGTTTGGATTTATTACAGATCGTGAAAATAATAATCATGTTTTCCTTCTTTAAAAACGCCGACCCATTACATAACTCCCGTCATTGATTCTCACCACAGCAAAGGGATTTCCCAGTCCTCAGGAGGGGAACCTGAGGCAAAATGGGGTTTTCACAGGCACCCCTCAGCACAGAGAGAACAGACCCCCTCTTTCCCCAGCAGAGACCCCTTTGTGTTGGGCTGAGGTCCCCCAGGACAAGCAGCAGCTTCTCAGCAGCACTCAGCTCGTAGGCATTGTTAATTTGTCCTGTCAGGAATTGTTATTAATTGATCGCTTCCTCTCCTTAATCCCCATATTCTTGTCCACATCAAACAATAACTTCCTCCACAAAAACCTCTCTGATCACACAGTGCAGTGGGAAGCAGGGGAAGGTAATCAGAGCATGGCCTCTGGACTTGAGCCTTTGACCCCAGGAAATAAATCTCCCTGCCATCTCCCTTTCAAATTCTGGACCATTTCCTTTGGGAATGAATGTTAGCAGGCCATGGCCAATACCTACTTAGAGTTTTTCCTTTTTTTTTCCAATATAGACCACAAAACCAGTGGTTCTCTCTGATGTAATTTTCTTTCCTTCCATTTGCTGCTTTGTAACTTCAGCCTCTTGTAAATCACATTAAAAGGACTCAGTTTCTAATAGTTTTTTTATTGACTAATATATTTTATTTGGCACCTGTTACCTTGGTGGAGATTTCTTCTTGCAGTAATTTACTGTATGTGCCATAGTCCCCTGAGCACTGGGCAAAGGGAAC
This sequence comes from Pardalotus punctatus, assembly GCA_013400915.1. Lineage (NCBI taxonomy): Eukaryota > Metazoa > Chordata > Aves > Passeriformes > Pardalotidae > Pardalotus > Pardalotus punctatus. Next base: position 32,252 of record VZTX01021306.1, on the reverse strand, counting down.
CAGCACGGTTAGACAGGAGATTTACTTGATGCTCCTTGGGCTTGGGCTTGAAAAAAAGAACTTGTTCTGTTCTGCAAATCCATCAGCATCCTCGGTTCTGCAGGGAGGGGACTTGCCACCCTGAGTACTTACACCAAGCAGCTGACATGATGGATTCTCTTGTACAAGTCATGCAGCCATGCTGTGCCCATTTATCTATGTAAAATATGGAATAACTCTTGTCTAACACAGAAGTGTATAGCGAGACTTAATGAGCTGCTCATGTGTTTATTGCAGAGATTCCTAAGAACCAAATGGCAGAATGTTGCTTTAGATATGAAATATGATTAAAACATCTTGTGAAGTATCAATTTGTAAGTAAAAAGGGTTCCAGCTATGAAACCACATGCGCTATTGCGCTCCAGAGGACATGCCATAATGCCTGTGCATTTTAAGAATATTTGTTTAATTTTAGTACAATGTTTGTTTATGAGCACAGTTTATTTTTATTTTAGGGATTTAAGCACTACAGGCTCCAGTGAGGTTGGGTTGGTTTCCACATATTCTGTCTGTTGAGCAGTGTTTGCTCACTAAGAGAGTCAGGGGAAGTGTCAGCTGCATTAACATCTTGGCTTTCCCAAGTGCTGGTTGGTGCCTGTGCATTCTCCTGTGTGACAGACGTGTCAGAACTGTCCCACTCCTCCAGATACACGAGGCAAGGTTTTAGGAATCCATTCCATTATGCTCTGAAACATCTACAGACTTCCCAACTGTCCCATAAATAGCTGCCTCTCAGTGCTGTGAAGTGAGGCTTCTGAGAAGAAGGAAAAAATACCACAATGAAAGCAAAGAAAGTCCTCCAGTAAAGGAAACTGTGACTAGAGAGAACTTTCCAAACCTGGCGTGGCTGGCCCAGATGGCGATCTCAGCCAGGAGGCAGCGCCAGCGGCAGCTCCGCTGCATGTGCAGGGCTCAGCAGGGGCCACACGTGCAGCTGGACACACCCTGCAGCTGGACAGACGCACCCTGCAGCTGGACACACACACCCTGCAGCTGGACACACCCTGCAGCTGGACACACACACCCTGCAGCTGGACATGCCCTGCCGGCAGCACCTTCCAGTTTGTCCTTCAGCACAGCAAACCTCGGTTCAGCATTGCCCTAGAAGAAACCAGCTTAAAATCACTGCAGTTCCAGGGGTTAGACCGGGCCTAATGATTTTATCTGCTCTTTGAAAGCATGAGCACACACAGTACTGAAGGGAACTTCAGGGGGCAGAGAGCAAACCGCTGCCTGTCGTGGAAGGGGGAAGGACTAAAAGAATGTCTATTTGGAGATGTTCTCTTTAATCAAGTTTTTTCTCTAATAGTACAAGCAGACAAAATTTGATGACCTCCCGAGTAAATGAATTCCATAAGCTGATCATAAAGTCAACAAATTCGTGTTTCTTTATGCTTGCTCCAAATGAACATTTTGTTCCAGAAGAAGAGCAGCCTGCTTATAAAAAGGGGTCCATGGCTTAGTGAAGCTTGTAAGCTTAGGGTAGTAACGAGCAGGGTTTAATCATTGAGGATTACTCCAGGTGTTCCCCCAAAGCCACCTCACCAGCTGACCTGCTGAATCTGTAATATCAAATGTTTTACGAGGCACATTGTAATGAATACAATGGAAATGAGAAACTTGGTGGCTAAGACAAAAATGCTGCCTCCTCCAGCATTGTCTGAGATTTTTACTATTGTCCTGGTCATGATCTGTGGAGTCAGGAATGGCAAGCAGAAATAAAGGGAGAAAAACGAGCTCATGAAAAAAGAGACTTTTATTACATCCATGCAGGAATGTTATTAAAGCGAAAGAAACCTGAGGGAACAAGAGCTTTGAGCTATGATATTCTTTTCTGTAGAGCTGATGAAAAGAGACTATGAAAGGTCAAACAATTCTAATTCTCCTCCCTGAAGTTAGTCATTCTTCCTGTTGCCAATGCCCCTCTGCAGCGTGCTCAGCCAAGGCAGGACTGCAGGAAGGAATGAAACACAGCGATGGAACGGATGCATTTGAGCTTTTCCCTTTCCCTGAAATGCTGCCAGCCTGAAGGCCACACCTCCTACCCTCACATCTAGGCTTCTCTCGACAAAGGAAGTTCCAAATGTGAGAAGGAGCTCAGTTTTGTGGTTTTGACATCCCAAAGCTCGCAGGGGGTGAGTGACTGCTCTGAGCTGTCCGTTCCTCTTGCCCAGCCGCTGCACCCCACGTTACCCCTGCTGCCATCCTCCCTCCCTTTGGACCAGCCCTCCCAACCTCCTGCAACACTCCAGAAGGTCTGGGACAACGCACAAGGCTTGTGACTATGAAATAAAGTGTGGAATCCATAGGGATTCACTCCAGCATGATAAGAATTTCACCCAAAACAGCAGTTCTGCACGTAGATTAATGAAATCAGATGTAATTGCTAGGATTTTGTGATGCCCTAAATCTGCTAGGTACAAAGGGTTAAAAATAAATATTTATATAGGGAAGGAAGAAATGTTTATTATTAGTATCTTTAATGAGTTTTATGTCTCCCACAGATAAAATTTGTTTAAGAGCTTAACATTTCAGTGTCACAGGCATGTGAATTTTCTTTTTGTGGAACATGAAATTCTGGCTAGACACTTTGAAAAGAAAACACAATCTTGCTTCCTTTCCATATTCATGATAATATTTATCATAATAATTTAGTTTTGTTTCAGTAACAGGAATGTTGGTGTTTCTCCATCTCCTCAATGCATTTCCATTTTCACACTTCCCCATCTAATATTAAATATATTGAAAATGCTGCCAAAATATTCAACAACATTGAAAAAGCAGAGGAGAAATAAAATTAGTCACAGAATTCATTTCACTCCCTTTTCTAAATTAATAAATATTTCATTTTCTTATCTGAAGAACTAGCAATGTACCCCAATGAACTTCCACTCCCAAATCCAAATTTGAAAATCTGACAAGTTTAACTTAAAAGTATGATTTATGGAGCAGACTGTCTTGAAAATGAAACCATGATCATTACAAGCAGGAATCATCCCCACAAGAAAAAAAAACAGTTCGATTTTGTCATATGATCCTACCATTAAAATGTCTCCAGAGTGAAAGGTTTAAGAAATATTTTCAGGTCACCTCGTCAATGCAAACACAGGGAGAGTGGAGTTCAGGGTCACTGGCTCGCCATAGAGGTGTGGCAAAGCACATTCCTAATGGGGATTTGTAGTTGCAGTGTTTTAGGATTTTCCTTTCTCTCTCATGGAGAATACAGATAAACTGTACTTTCTTAATCTCTGTGTTTTGTGTTAGAGGTGTACAAGCCATAACCAATAGGTCTTTGGGGGTGGATTGTCTTTGGCCAATGGACACTTGTTTATTACTGTGTATAAAAAGAACTTCTTGTAAATAAAACCTTCTTCTTCGCCATCTTGAAGCCTGTCTGCCTGACCTCTCTACCTGCTTCCACAAATCCCACCAACAACAGAAAAACAGACGACAGGGATTAGGGCTTTTCCCCCTTTCCTGTATGAAACTCATTCTCTTCTCTGCTGCTGGATAGCAAAGCCCATAGTGACACTTGCTGGTGCAGCAAGGAGTCTGAAATGAAATGCTAAAGGAAGCAGAGCCAAGCACAGTTGGTTTTTTATTCCTCTCTTCCCTTGGGGATAAATGCTCGGAGGATTCTGGCTCCTCCTTGGCGGCCAAAGGAATGTCCAGCACGTGGAGGAAATTCCCATGCTCCTGATATCCAGGGTCAGACTGAAACAGCAGCCTGGGCTCTCACAGGAGCAGGGGCTGCCTTGCTGAACTGAGTTCCCCCAGTCTTCTCCTTTTCCCCCTCTTTAAAAGCTACCTGAAGAACAGAACTACTCTAATGCATTCTCTCCCTTTGCCCTCCACCTCTCCTGCCTGTCTCCTGAAATATCCTGGGTTGGGATGAGCTCTCCTTTCAATGAAAAGGGATTGGAACAGTCTCTCTCCTCCTGTGTCTGGTGTTTCTGGAGCACCTCATGGCTTTGCCCAGCTTCCAGAAGAACAGGGCATGGCACTGACTCTGCAGGGAGAGCCAGAACCTCAGGATGTGCTTCCAGCCACGGGACTTTGAGCAGTGCCTTATAGTCCTCGTCCCAGCACGTTCTCCACCACGAAGGGCATGGGAGACACAGAGCTGACCTTATCTGAGGGAGGGACAAGAGGGTCTGAAGTCATTATCCATTTTTTTAAGCCACTTGGCCTGCAAGTGAATATACTCTTAAAAACCCCCAACTTTGTGACAATATTAAAATATTTCAGCTGGGAAAACTCCTCCAAGAGCAGGAGCAAGTGTTAGTCACAAATTCCTCTACAAAAGAAACATAGGGTGGGAGATTTAAATAGCTGCATGCAGTGAAAGAGTGAGAGAAAATGATACTTCACCAAAAAAATCCAGGCTTCAGATATTGCCATCTTTCTTCTGGGAAAAGCATAAAATAAAGCAAGCCTGAGCTACTGCTTAGGTGATACTTCAGAAACGCAAGTGGAGTCCCAGTAGAATTTCTCAGGTTGCTGTCAATGTATTCAGAAGAAATACAACTCAGCAAAAGCCATCAGCACAGCCAGCCTCCATTTACCCACTCCAGGGTTTTGATCTCGCCACTTTAAGCACAGTCCTAAGGAGAATCTGTTTGCTGTGGTTCAGGATGGCTGATCTTGACTCCTTTTTAAACAATCAGGCCTGGACAGACACAAGATTGTGTAAATTCTTAATGCACAGGTGCCCTTGTTTGCAGCACTCCAGCCAGACAACCACAAACTGGAAACTGCTGCTTTTCCAAGTCTCAAGCATCACCTTATCCATGAACATCCAATGGCAAAACCAACAAAAAAATGTGTTTCTTGCACCTTTTAAGGCCTAAAGCACTTACATCCTATATCTTAGAGGCAAATAATTGTGCTTGGAAGCACAATTTGTATTTTTTAAGCATCATATGGTCTTGCAGAGCAAGTGTTAGAGGCAAGGGGCCTATATCCACTGTCCTTGCTCTGGAAGCTTCTCACAAATTCATCAGAACCAGAAACTGAAATAAGGCAGGAGCTGAAAACACAGGGAGCTCAGGGAGCGAGCCCTGGGGCTGCTGGAGCAGGATCTGCTTGCTCCCCTCCCTGATGCCCCAGGGCTGCTGAGCTGTGACAGATGTGTCCCAGGACAGGAAGAGTGTCCCTCTCCATCCCAGGGGCAGACCCTGCACCTCTGGAATGGAATGCTTAAAAACAAAGGAGAGAAAGCAGCCTTGCAGCTCACCAGGAGGAGACTCGGGCTCTCCTTGCTCCCTCTCCCGTGGCTGGAGATGGGATCTGTCACCAGTGCCCTGCTCCAGGACAATGAGCGGGTCCAGAAGGCACCTGGAGCCTGGAAAATGAAGAAACTCATGAGAGCAGGAAATCAAGTGAGCAGAATGCCTGTGCTGATGTAGCAGCCTTTTCCTTTCTGTACAGCACACAGGGAACCCCTTGCCCTGTCAGTCCATAATTGTGTCTGTATTTTCATCCATGAGCCCACCCGAAATACTGACAATCAAAACCCTAGGATGGACATAGTCAATACTTGCAATACTTTGAAATACAGACTTCCAGCAAAACCAGAAAAGGAATCTTTCCTTGCAAAATGCTTATGAGAAAGACAAACACTGATCTTGGGATTACATATTAGGGAATGTAGAACAAATTAAGTTCTCAGTATAATGGCATTGAGGTTGTAGAGAGCATGAATAGAGGTGAATTTGATGTTAAAGAGTTTAAATAATTTGCTCAAGGTCACAATGCAGTTTTCTGTCTGCCCTGAGATTAGAAGCCAGGAGCTATTAAATTCTTTTTCTTGTTCCCAGACTGCCAGACTGGGGAAAAAAAGCTCCCTGCAGGGAGGAATATTTAAAAAAAGAGAAGAGGAATCAAGAAGACTTATTTACTCAGTACAAGCCCTAGAGTAAGACTACATATGTACTGTCACCAGTGCTCCTCTGTCCCTCCTGTATCCTCCCTGACCTCCCCTGACTGACAGAAATACTGACAGCTTCTCAGGAGCCATCTGTCCAAAAGTGAGGGTTACAGCTTCTGGGGCTGGGAGAAGGGGACTGAAGGGTGGCTCTACAACCCCAAGTGTGAGAAATAACTTCACCCCTGCCCCGAAGACATTCTGGGGAGCTGTCCCTGTTAGCAGCTGGTGTTCGATCCGCTGAGAGCTTGACAAAGGCAACAGCAAAACAGGGCTCTTCCTCCCAGCCATTAGATGAAGACAGAAAATAGGCCACCAAATCCTAAAGTGCTCCAGCCTCCCACACGGCGGCGGTGGGAGGCGGAAGACGGTGACACATTTCAGTCTAGGCCCTCATTACTGCATGGAGCTGTCAACACCTCAGAGCAAACACCTGCAGGATTTTCCCCAGCCTCACTGCACCGTGATTCGCTGTTCTAAAAGGCTCTCCTTCATGGAAAGAACATGCTAGCGTGTGATTTCCAACCTCTTTTCTGAAAAGCTCCCCATGGACACCAGGAAAGGAGCCATCACTAGCTGTAGTTGCAGTGTTTTAGGATTTTCCTTTCTCTCTCATGGAGAATACAGATAAACTGTACTTTCTTCATCTCTGTGTTTTGTGTTAGAGGTGTACAAGCCATAACCAATAGGTCTTTGGGGGTGGATTGTCTTTGGCCACTAGACAATTGTTTATTACTGTGTATAAAAAGAACTTCTTGTAAATAAAACCTTCTTCTTCACCATCTTGAAGCCTGTCTGCCTGCCCTCTCTACCTGCTTCCACAAATCCCACCAACAACAGAAAAGCAAACCATCACTAGCTGGTATCCTCAGGATAACCTCCTGCTCCATCCTGTGCTCGTGGAAAACGCTCCCCTTCGAGCACACTTTGGGGACTCGGAGGGATTCCCTCTGAGGCAGATGCTCTGCAGCCTGGGGGACACCTCAAATTCAGCCCAGGGCAAGGGAGAAGCAGTAAATCCCATCTGGACCAGTAAATCCCATCTGGACCAGTAAACCCCATCAGAACCAGTAAATCCCATCTGAACCAGTAAACCCCATCTGGACCAGTAAATCCCATCTGGACCAGTAAACCCCATCTGGACCAGTAAATCCCATCTGGACCAGTAAATCCCATCTGAAACAGAAAATCNCCAGTAAACCCCATCTGGACCAGTAAATCCCATCGGAACCAGTAAATCCCATCTAGACCAGTAAATCCCATCGGAACCAGTAAATCCCATCTAGACCAGTAAATCCCATCTGGACCAGTAAATCCCATCGGAACCAGTAAATCCCATCTGGACCAGTAAATCCCATCGGAACCAGTAAATCCCATCGGAACCAGTAAATCCCATCTGAACCAGTAAATCCCATCTGGACCAGTAAATCCCACCTTCACTCCATACAGCCCAGTAGCACCAAGGGTATCACAAACCAGGTAATATCACAGGGAACAGAACCAGTTTTTCAGTAATGGCTATGTCTACATGGATTAACAATATTTCTTATACTGAAGATCAACCTTATCATGAAATCTTTTGGAATAAAGACAGGTTTTTTGCTATATCTGAGCAATTCTTACCCAACCACCGTGGAGATTTGACCATTTACTGAGCCCCCAGTGTACTGCAGTGCAATTTAAAAAGTACTGATTACTCATTCAATTTTATCATCATTATATCGCCCAGCACTTGAACGCTGCAACTGCAAATGATAGACGCATGAGGGAATTAAATGAAAATACAAATAAAATTTGAGATTAAATAGCTGGGGTAAGATGGCAGCACAAACCTACACATTTCAGGATAAGCTGATTGATGACTGTGAACAGGAAGGGGTTTTAGTCAGGCTGCAATACAGAACATCCCTACACACCTTTCAACACCTGCAGTTCAACACCACACCACCTCCTCCTGCAGCTCCTGCTCGCTCTGGTTCTCTCCTTGCTCATATTTTGGGGACTCCCAGATGCTGCAGTGAGGGGTCAGTAAATCCTGCAGTTTGTCTCTATGCAGGGGTCAGTAAATCCTGCAGTTTGTCTCTGTACAACTGACAGGTTTGAGTCTGTCCTAATGTGCAGGAATGGAGCATTTTCACTTTCTCCTATCAGCACTTTGGAATTCAGGCTGGATGGACTCCCACTTTGTTTGGTGTGTTAATGCTCAGGGTCCTAGAAAAAAAGCCCCAATTTTTCCCTTCAAATGGGCCTTTTCAGACATTACTAGGCTCATGTGTATTAACTAAAAAACCCAATGATCAAGTTCATATTATTAGCTTTTAACCATGCAAACACAGTCCAGACAAAACCGGGGTTTACAATGGCATGATCACATTGACTCTTTCCTGGTCATTTATTCTGCCATACAAATACAATTAAAAACAATGTCTGTGCTTGCAGCATGACTATCTTCCTAATAAAAACTTTACCTCGGTTCTTTGGATTTTTTTTTTTTTTGCTGACAAATGAGGAACAGCTGATTAACAAATACATTGCTCTTTTTACAGCAGAGCTTTTTTCCCTATACTTTAATGATTGATAACAGAACATGTAAAGCCTGTCAAAACAAAGTTTCTTTGGAATCAAGCCACAAAAGAGCAAATGAAATTGCCACTGAAAATTAATTAATACAAAGCTCCAGCTGATAGGAGGAATAAATCCTTGGACCTAAAAATACCAGTGCAATAGCAAGCTGAGAGGTTATTTTTAGTCCCACTTTTAACAAGAATACCTCAGTATGTTTAATAATAACAAATTGGATCTCCAGGGCAAGATACTGAAATTGTTTACAGCAAGCACTTCCAAATCTCAAAAACTTACCTTAACAGATTTTAAATTGTTACTAAGCTTTTGCTGGCTTTTTTAAGAAATGGCTTTAAACCCTTTTTCCATTATATGCTTTCATTATTGGTTATAGCAAGTGAGGTTTCTGTGTAACCAAAAATCATTACAGCATAGGCAGTTTCGGTGCCTGAGCCTCCAAGCAAGCCAGTTTTCTGGACTGTAACTGTGAAACATGGAAACACAAAAAACTGCCTCTCATGTAAAGAAAAGAATGTATTTTGAAATTAATTCAGAGTTCAATTAGAAATCTTTCCTCATTCTTTTGTAATAAGTAGCTCCTTATGACCAAGTAGATGGCAAGAATTAAACCTTCTGAGCTTTTTAAAAAAAATCTATATCCAATTCCTAAAAATCTATATCCAATTCCTAAAAATCTCTATCCAATTCTAAATACATTAGACCACTGGAGCCTTGTCCTGGCTTAACCAGACAGAGGGAAAAGTCTCATCTGCTGAGCCATAAGAGCTTTTAACTTTCTCTCTTTGGGAATTGGATGAAGCTGGATATATTTTCAAGGCTCTCAACATCCCTTAGCAGCAGCTAACAAACCCGAAGCCGTGCACAGTGAAATCCAGCTCTGTGTTTGCGTCCCCTGAGAACTTTCAGAGCAGGCTGAAAAGACATCTCTGTCCATCTCTGTCCATCTCTGTCCATCTCTGTCCATCTCTGTCCATCTCTGTCCATCTCTGCAGACACACCAGAGTCCTTCCCCCCGGATCCTGAGCTGGCAGCACAGAGAGCATCCCTGGCACGCCACTCAAAGTGCAGGTGAGGCCGTTCACCTCTGCTCCCTGTGCACCTTCCACAGGAGGAAATGTCCAGCCCCACACCACACAAAGAGNGCAGGTGAGGCCGTTCACCTCCGCTCCCTGTGCAGCTTCCATGGGAGGAAATGTCCGGCACGCTGCTCAAAGTGCAGGTGGGGCCGTTCACCTCCGCTCCCTGTGCAGCTTCCATGGGAGGAAATGTCCGGCACGCCACTCAAAGTGCAGGTGAGGCCGGTCACCTCCGCTCCCTGTGCTGCTTCCACGGGAGGAAATGTCCGGCACACCATTCAAAGTGCAGGTGAGGCCGTTCACCTCCTCTCCGCTCCCTGTGCCCCTTCCATGGGAGGAAATGTCCGGCACACCAT
>VZTX01021306.1:0-22072 GCA_013400915.1 Pardalotus punctatus | reverse complement strand
GGCCGTTCACCTCTGCTCCCTGTGCCGTTTCCATGGGAGGAAATGTCCAGCACGCCACTCAAAGTGCAGGTGAGGCCGTTCAGTTCCGCTCCCTGTGCACCTTCCACAGGAGGAAATGTCCAGCACACCACTCAAAATGCAGGTGGGGCCGTTCACCTCTGCTCCCTGTGCCGTTTCCACAGGAGGAAATGTCCGGCACGCCACTCAAAGCAGTGCAGGTGGGGCCGTTCACCTCTGTTCCCTGCACTGCTTCCACAGGAGGAAATGTCCACTCTCAGCTCCCCGGCCACGGCTGACCCCGATCTGCACCTCTTGAGCATCAAAGGGGGCTTTGCTGCCAGAATCTCAGCTGAATTCACTTCCAAGATGTCATGTACTATTCAGGGAAGTGCTGAATGGTGTTGCTTCCTGAAAGAGCACATTTTAAAGGAGAAAACAAACCTTCATGCAGTCTAAATATAAGGTGCTCAAGTGTATGGCCAAGCACTGGGAGATAAATGGATTTACACTGGCAGGAGTTACAAATATTCATTCAAATAAAACATCCCTGTTTATCCACTACACACCAACAAGCTGAAGCGGACACATGGGTTAATTGAAGAATTTTCCAGAAAGAATTTTTTTTTTACCTCCTCAAGTAAATGCTGTTTACCAGTGACTAAAATTACTCTTTAACATGAAGAACACATGTCAGGAAATTCATTAGTATTCAGGAAGATACATGCATACTGGAGGCATTCTCTTCTAAGAATATTTTTGAGACTATTAGGCATCTTAGAATGAAAAAATAAGACATAAATGTGCTGTGAGGGACAGTGAAATACTAGTCCCCTTCAAAGCAGGAGCCCAGGCTGGGGACAGTTTTGCAGGGGAGCAAGGTGACACTGCCTGGGACACACGTGGCAAGGGAATCCCTGTGCTGGGTGAGGGTGCGATGGCACACGTTGATGCTGGTAAGGCACAACACGAATTCAGCCCTCTCCTGGCTAAGAAATCGTGTGCTGTCCTGTCCTAATTACTGTGGGTTTGATATTCACAGCACTTCATCAGGAGTTTGGATATTACAGGAATTCTCGCCACACTTTCTATCATAACCCTATGCAAACTGTCCCTTGAATAATGTGTTACTGTTTCTTTGTCTTTGAGTGCTTGGTTAAAATTTCTGTTTTGTCTGGAGAAGAGAAGCGAAGCGAAGCGAAGCGAAGCGAAGAGAAGAGAAGAGAAGAGAAGAGAAGAGAAGAGAAGAGAAGAGAAGAGAAGAGAAGAGAAGAGAAGAGAAGAACAACATTGGGCACAAATTCCTGAGCAATCAATTGCCACGAGCTCTGGAACTGAGAGTTTCAAAAACAATTTATCAGGGGATGGACAAACTGAATGAAATAGTCTGATATTTGCAATAGGCAGCTAAACACAATTTAAATCTCATCATCATCCAATGCATTCTGCCCTTTTTTTTTCCTGGTTGCTGTATTTAAATAACAGATATTAGGAGTACACTCCCATGAAAAAACATTTTCTTCTCAGCCCTTGCCTTCATGTTTCAGAGTCAGTGGTTGAGCTGGCCACCACTTTTTGGATTTGAGGGCAAATCCAGCTTTTCCTATTGTGCCTGTGGACACTTTCTGAGGAAGAATTCACTGACCAGAGGGCAAGTGAGTGAAAAGCAGAGTAGGGCTGACACATCCAAACTGGGTGAAGGAAGGGACAGAGGCCATTGTTGTGCGATTCCTCCCAGCTCCTGACGCTCTGCACAGTCACAGGGACTGCTCCACCCAACGGGATGAGCCCCCCAGAAGGGCTCTCTGCTTTTCCCCACCACAGCTGCAAACTGGAACAGCACATGGAAGGACGGGGGCGTTTCTGCCCCGATTTTTCACTGCAGCAGCTGCCCCTGTGTCAAGCTGTCAAGTGGGAACAAGTTCAGTGTCCTTCCTGCTGGAGATGCAGCGCCTTCTTGGAAAAGGGAGCTCTGGAAAAGATGGGCAGATACAGAGGGAGATGGTATACTTAATAAAAGGTTTGGATGTGTCATTTTTGCTTACCAAAGAAAATTGGACAGAAAAAACCCTGGCTGCTTAATGAATTGTTCAAATGCTCATTAGCATCAATCAGATTTATTTGAACAGATAATTATCCCCATATTGTGCTTTCATCACTGGAATTGTTTATGTTAAACTGTCAAGCAGCCGTTTTCAAATTTTACTCCTTGATGTGTTGAAGTTCCTTTTACGGTAAGAAAAACAAAGAAGGATTTATTTTTTTTCCCCCTCAGCTTCTTTTTAACCCTATTTGAAGTCTTTCATGAGGCTTTTAAGTCTACAGGAGCACCGAGTCACTTCCATTTCAGATGTTCTGGATGTACAGGTCTCACCACTTCAGCAATTCGTGTGTCCTTTGAATTTTCTGTGGCTGTCAGGCCCCTTTATATTCCAAAAATTGCTCATTCACAATAAAAGTCAATCTTGCTACCCAGTATAAGTATGTTTTCAATGGTGAATGACTAACTTTTGACAATGTTCAACTATATAAATTCTTAAGAAATTAATTTTTTAAATTGCTTTCCCACCCTTTTACCTCCCACAGCAACCAGCAGAAATTCTTTAAAGGCATCTCCCAGGAAGATTTGCAAGTATTCCCATAGAGAGCCACTACAGAAAAATCAAAGAAACAAACAAAACCAAAAACAAAAACCCCCAAAACCTTTCAATAATGCCTTGAAAGGTAAATAATCCTAAATAACATCAAAATCTCTAGTTTGCCAGTTCTCTAACTTCAGCTATGTGTACTCCTACAGAATTTAACACGGACAGCTCTGACAAATTGGTAAATGGCAATTTTGATCCATAACTCCTCGTCAATAAGGAACAGAGAACTCTATCAGTGCTTTCACACAATTCTCAGCCTGTAAATTTAATAGCAAGTAGGAAAAAAGTGTTGGCCGAACTTTGCCCATCAAGCAAGGAAGAAGGACAAGTTCCTCTGTGCTCCCTGTCTTTTGTCCTCATAAAACCCCTATTACGCATTTTTCAGTAGAAACCTTCAGCCATGGGTTTAAAATCCCCCTGGTTTTGAGCAGCTGTCCTGGTGAATCTCAGCCCCTCTGTAGCTGTCCAGAATCGAGGCTTTTACACCCTCTCTGTCTGCTGTGCAAATAAGCACCTCACCTTGACCATAAAGGCTTTTTATTTGAGAGCAGAAGGAAAAGCCGGCTGAGGAAACATGGAAAGCCTCTCCAGAATTTTATAAAGCTGCACGTGAAGATTGGCATTTTGTCATTTTGTATCCTCAGCAAGAAGTCTTTTGTGGAGAAATGGCTCGAGGAGCAAGGCGGCCATGGAATGCCAGAGTCTCTGTCTCTGCAGAGTTTGCCCCTGCAGAGCACAGAGAGGGCATTGTGCGAGCAGAAGGCAGAATTTTGAAGATAACTGCAAGGACGATGTCCTTGGTGGTTTGGAAAGTACTGAGGCCTATGAAAGAAGGATTGTAGTCAAGAGAATACAAAAAATCAGATTGTAGGGANCTCTGGCCCCTGTACATTCCCTGCTGGCCCCAGTGCAATCCCTACTGGCCCCAGTACAATCTCTGCTGGCCCCAGCCATCAGACTGGACACAGCCACACACCAAGGCTGGGCTGCTGCGTGGGGATGCAACTGCAGCTCTGCTCAAAGGTCAGCCACAGGAAGCTGTGCTCCTACAGGGAAATAAATCAGCTGGGTTCACTCTATGGAGGAGAGGAACTCGCTTTATTAACTGTTGTTTTGGAGACTGCACAGGCAAGGCTTGAAAAATGAAGTGAGGATGGCGCCTGTGTTTTGCATTATAATTCAATTTAGAAATACCACACACACACAGAGCTTTATTGCTAATGGATGCACCAAGCAGACCTGACTGCTCTACATCAACAGCAAAACAAAGAACTCCACATCAGCAGCAGACTCTCATTAGCTCTAATGTTATTCCAAAGCGTGGTGTATCTGTCAGGCAAATGTAACTGCCTCTGACATCCACCACAGTTCTATTTCCCTGGCTGAGATGATATGTTTCAAATTGAGGAACATCTGTTTTGGGCATGTGATGAATCATCTTCAACTATATTTCCTATTTCCTGCTATCCTGTGAGATCAGATAGTGGAAAGAAGTTACATAACACTATGATTCTATTGTTTTCCAGCACTTCTGAAATTTTAGATTTTTTTTTCCGATCTACGGCTCATTTAATTGTTAAAAAAAAAAATAAAAAGAGCCCTGAGAGAGGATATTTGCATTTCTAGACTAGAAAGAAGTTGAAATAAAAACGTTATGGACATGTTCCTTTCCTGTTGATAGTAAGTTGGCTGAAGAGGCTCACCTACCCCAAGATAACAATTCTAGAGAGGTACAATGATACTTTTTCCAGTGTCCCCTTCAGCTGAGAAATTGTCTCACTGAATGTATTCGAATTGTAGCTGCTTGCAGGCAAGAAACAAGGTAAAGTATAAGTTTATATAAAACATTAAAAGAACACTGTGAGAGCTTTGGTCACAGAGGAATTTGGCAAAGAAAAATAAGAGCCTTTGATTGAAATGTAAAATTTTGCACATCAAAAAAGAGATTATTATTCAGGCAATGGGACCTGACAGCATATCAGCACAGCACATGTAGAAAATTTAATGTAGCTCTAGTGTGCATGTCTTCTGCATTTAAAATGAAAATCAGGAGCTATTGAGAAGAATAAGGATGTTTTAAATGCGCTGGCTTGTGAGCAGCAATATGAACACCTTCACGCATGAGAAAGCACAATTTGCCAGCACTCCGAGGGGATCCCTGTGTATTTAGATTGTACACCTGCTGATAGCACACTGCTTGTTTCTCGGGGTTGGGGTTTCCACAGTGGCTTTACAGAAAGGTGTCTGGACTATTTGCTCGGTAGCAGAAGGTGACAGGCTCTGCAGCTTTGGGAATTCACTTGGCTTTCTGGACACGTTATCCTGAATCACACCAGATCATTGAGAGCCCCGTGATTGATTCAGTCAGCTTCAGACCCAAACATGGACCCCAGCTTCCCTTAAACTCACTGGAGTCAGGAGTTTAATCCAGGTTCCTCAGCCATCAGCCACCACTGTGGTTAAGGAGAGCTCTGTCCCTGATCAGTACCGAGCAGACAATTGTTTATTCAGCCTCCCAAACGGAGTGCATCACAGCTGACCACCAGCGTTCCTCCAAAAGCAAACTGCCACCTCACAGTACCGAGCAGACAATTGTTTATTCAGCCTCCCAAACGGAGTGCATCACAGCTGACCACCAGCGTTCCTCCAAAAGCAAACTGCCACCTCAGCAGGGCACCAAAAGCAGCTCGAGCAGCTACACCAGCAGCATCTGGTGCCTCTCAGTGGTTTTATCGCTCTGGTAAGTGCTGCAGATAAAGAAGTTAGCACACACAATTATCACAGTATGAAGCACTCGTGTCCTGGCATTTCCACTGCTCTGTCCCAACTCTCCCAATGAACAAATAATGCCATTTGTCTCTTGCCCTGGGATCCCACAGTCGTCCACATCTGATGAATTTAGGGTTTGCTTTGCTTTCAAAAGGAGGTTGATTTATATCTTTTTGCCTACAATCAAACTTTGGCTGCATGAGGACCATCAGAAACCTGTGCAAATCAGCCTTAATAAGGAGATTTTTGGCCAGTCTGTACCAGGTACATCTGGAGAAGTTCCCTGTCACCCCCTCTCACTCTTGGCTATTTCCACAGGTGCACCAGCAGTTCCTGTGTTCTCAGAATATAAAGAGGTATTTTCCTCAAAGGATGCACATCTGAAATGCACATCTCAGTGAACTGGGCAGTAGACAATGCTAAGGAGATAATTATTCAGTTCCCACGCAGACCAATGACATTGGAAAAGTGAGTTCAGGACTTTATTCCTCTCTACTTGCTACAGTATTCTGCATTATTAAGTGTGGGCAGTATCCCATCTAATGGGGACCAATCTATATATATATATATATATATATATATATATATATGTGTGTGTGTGTGTGTGTGTATATATATATGTGTATATATATATACATATATATGGACAAGAAGTTTATCTCTTTCTAAATGAGTGTCTCCTGTGACTGAACTCTCAGGGAATGCTGTTCTTGAAATTAATCTTGAATGCTCTAATTAGAATGGTAGTGGTTACAGAATTCTCTAATGGCTACTTTGAAGAAACAATGACTGTCTTTATTATGATAACCCTCCAGATGGGATACTACAGTTGACAAAAGATTATTAAACAAGTTATTATTCAGTCACTGACTCACTTAGGCAATAGCTTGTGCATGTAATGATGAAGGCCAACATACCAGCACTTAAAAGTGTTGTCATACAGTGCCCAACTTTTTAATACTTTTTGGACAGGATGGTATTGCAATAGATTGGGGCTTTTTTTAGTAAATCGATGGTAATTCCACTATAATTAGATCTTCATAAGAATGTATAAGGTGTGATTAGCATGCAGAATTTTAAACCTTTTATTTCACTTCTCTCAGAAATTAGTGTAGAAGGTCAGAATCTAAGACAATGGGCATTATTTCTGAGTGAAGAATCGACTTAATCCAATTTGTGTCTCCTTACAGCCACAGCCATCAGTCAATCAGAAATGGGACTTCAGGATAAACAATGTCAAGTCTATGATAAAGGCTGAAAAAAAAATCAGAAGGAAAAATTAAATCCTGTCTTGTACCACTGAAAGCAGTGTTATTTGGGCTAAAGTAATTTTTATTTTCACAATCCCTGGGTTGTATCTACTTGTAAAATATCTTGGCAGGAAAGGTATTGCAGGAATGCAAAGATATTATCATAAGACTACGTATAACCACTTTGCTCAATTATTCTCCCTAGAGATGGCTGTTTGAGTAAGTGAGTAGTCATTGAGATTTTGAATTAGTCTTGTGTATTATAACTTCACTGCATAGCTCATATTCCTCTGCTATGGATAACACAAAGATCCTTTCTAAAAAGACAGTGCACCAAGTTTTCTAATCAGATTCTTATACCCTGGTGACTCTGCAGACCATTTTCTAATAGAATTGAGGCACGGGCTATGAAGCTAAAATAGAACAGGCTATTAAAAATGTTATCTCTAAGGAAGCTTATAATAACAATACTAAAACAATTCCATGATAGAGAAGAACCCACTTGGAAAAACGGTGCATTAATTCAGAGTCACTGCCACTCAGAAAAAGCTTCCAGTGAGAGAAAGAGATCTATGGAAGGAAGGACTTGTATCAAGGAAAACAGCTGCATCTATAATGGCATAATTCAGTATATTAAACAACAGCTTTTTTTAAAAAATCATGCAATAATGACTGAATCACTGGTGATTGTTTTATCTGATCTCAGATTGGCTGTGTAATTATAATAGTCATACTTGGGATTCTCTAATGAGCATACATATGAGCAAAGCCTAAAAGTATGCAAGCAATAGCATAACAAGTCAAAAAAGTAATTTTCTGCATTTTGATGGCCTTCGATGCTCTTTCTTTCACTTGTGCCATGTGCTGTGCTGGCAAATCTCCATCCAAGTGCTCCACGGTCTCACCAGACTGTGCTGGATTCTCAGCAGGAGAACACGGAGAGAGCAGCTGCATTTTCATCGGGCATTGCGGGGCGTTATCTCGTGTCAGCACCACAAGGCTGCAGTTTAGTGTGTGCTGCTGGCAGGGCTAAACTGGAAAGGGCTCTGTTGATCCCCTGGAAGGTGTGATGGCAACACAAAGGAGGGGGTTTTGCCACAGATTGCTTCAAAGTGCCACAGTTCATCTCTGCAGTCTGATAAACAATTCTCCAGAGACATTTCTTTATCTTCAAATAACACTATTGGCCTCTTTCTAGTTGAAGGTATTTGTGAATATATAATAATAAAATAAATATAAAATTAAAATAACAATGCTTTGACGAAATGGCCCACTGAACACCCAGGTCCTTGCTATATTCACTGATCCTTCCACTGCCATCATCTAACTTCTGGGGAGGTGCTCACAACAATCTTTTCGTTTCACGTATGTCATAGTTACTCTAAAATATGTGGTGAATGTGAGAGGAAAATCCCCATGAAACAAGTGAAGTCTCTTGGACAAAATAAATCCGTGTGCCCAACAATCGACACCCGCACATCAGCTCTGGGCTACCACCAGCCCTTGTGGGGAGCTGTTTGTCACTCAGAGCAGATCTGCTCGAAGACGCAGAGCCCATCTCGTTCCATTGGTATTAGAAATTAGATGTTGTCCCTTCCCAAGGTCATGTCCTTACAGCGGGGTCAAGCCCAGGGTGCTTCGTTTCCGAACACAAATTTGGCAGCGCTCCCTCGCGTAGCTGGGTAACAGCTCCAGGGTAACCACCGCGATCCCTTCAATATGTTCAGCCGGAGGAGGAGCAGCTCTGCCAAAAGGCTCATTAAAAACCTTCAAATCACACTTACTTAATAGCAAAATATTGTTTGTTCAGGAATTCACAGAAACAAAGACTGCAGGCCCAGGTGTTAATACAAAAAATAACGGTTCTCTTTTAGATGCGTGTTCACAGTCCGAGCTTCCACAGCCCGTAATTTACACAAATCCAGATTAGGCTCTCCCAGGAGGAAGAGCTCCATGGCTCGCAGCACATTCTTTCTGTCTGTGAGCCTTCCCAGCCTGTCAGCTCTGTAACGGACACATTCTGGAAGCCTCTCCTGGCTCACCCCAGGCTCCCTCCCTTCTGGAGCTCTTTGAGGTTTTAGGCTTCTTTGATCCCCCGCTTAGCCCTGGGAAGAGAACCCATTCCAGCCTGCGTGGAGCCGGCTCATTAGCTTTCCTCCAAGTGATGACCCAGCCGTTATCACCGAACCACTTTGAAGCCACCTATCTGAAGTTATTCTTATCTGTGTCATTGTCTTACATTTCCTCTTTGCTCCTCTAACAACTTGATAGTCTGCTTTGATTTAACTCTCCCCATGCCGGCAGGAAGCGGTACTGAACTGGGTATGGAAACAGGAATGAGAAATGTATTCTTGATGGGAAAAACGTATTTGCTTTTTTTCCAACGCCTGTTTCGTCGTCCCTCTGTTGTTATGAAATCAGAGAGGTAAGCGGGAGTGCTTAGTGATTTCCATTAGCATTCCATTCCATGTCTGATCTAACACAGATATGTGCAGAGGAGCTGAAAGACCAGAATAAGGCCTCGTTTTATTTTCTATAAACACAAACATGTATGGTCAAATTCTGTGGTGCCTCCTGAAATAGTCTTATAAGGATCTTGAAAGATTCTTTCACTTGAGCTGTTGAAAGATTCTTATAAACCCATAATCACATACAAATCCTCAATTAGTAAATTTCCTCCAAGTATCCCAACAGTTCTGTTAAATCAGGATCAGGGATTTACTGAATCCTTTTCTTGGATTCACTTGTGAAGATTGTGTGCAGTCCTTCCCCAGGCAACCTTCTCACACTGAAAAGTCAAGTGGGTCAGCCTAACAGCCCCGGAGAACACCCCATTAGAAAGAACAAAGATAATGTCCGAGTTTGAAAAGATCTGAGCATCGCCTGCCTTCTTTACCTCCTTAAAATCAACTATAATCAGCTATATTCACTCTATTCCCACAACTCCGTGGAAGAAAGTGAAAGAAAATGTTGAGGCATTCAGAAAACACCAACCAAAATCTCTGAGCAACTACAGCAATTTGCAGTTACCTTTAGGTGTGAAGAAGGCATTAGTGCATCTTTAACAAAATAAGGTACTTTGTCACTGTTGTTTTTCCAGATAATTTAATTACAAGAAACATAAGTTATTTCCGCAGATTTGGCATGATTAAAATTAAAAATGAGCCAGATGATTTTTAAATGTTTTGAAAGTGTAGGTTTTTGGTGTAAAAAAGTGCAAAAGTCACAGGTAGGCTGTGCTAAGGAAGTTTGAGACCGAGACTGTGGAATTTTGTAATGAGGTGCTCATGAAGAACAACTTCATGGAGTCAATCATTCATTCTCCACAGGTGAAATTCACTTGTGGTTTGGGGGAAAGTACAAAAGAGCTGAATCTCTCCTGCCTTGAGAATAATATTATTACTCAAACAATAAAGTATAAATGAAAAAAGGTATCCAGTCATCCTTACCAATTTTCAGGTTTTCTTGTGAAATCTACTCAGTACATTTTAGTTAAAGGGATTAAAGCATTTCTGTTATTCTGGTTAGGTTTGCCTTTTACAGGTTATTGTGGGGGTTCTGGTTATGGGACTCAGGATTTTATTAAGTGTTTGCAATTTTTTTGCCAGTGCCTTCAGCAAATTCAGGATCAGTCCCCTTTCTGGAAGTTTTATATACGCTTTTATGCCTCTATTTTATTGCACATCAAGGCTCATTGATTTTTTGTGGCTACCACAGTGGAAAATGAAATATTCACTAATTATTATACAAGTGGGTGTGACTATGTTGTGCCACAATGTTAAAACATTCCATCAAGTGTGGAACACGGCATGAACTGATTAAACATGCTCCTTCTTTGATAAATGTGTCCTTCCCTGTCCATCAGGCTGGGACAGGATGCTGAGTGAATGACAAATTACTGTCATCCTCATGGAGGTTAGCCAGCAAGGAAACGGCTTTCTGATTTCACTAATTCGCTTTTCACTACAGTTTTGGTTTATCAAACCATCTCAGGTCTGACATGTTTTCTTCGCTCTATGGACTGAGCACATTAGTTATGCGACAACTGTCTGAAACTTCCACGGTGCTTGAGTTCAGGATTCAGGACCCTCTGGGGTTGGGAAAAGACGACAGAACACGGACTTGCCATAGGGAGTAATTCCAGCAGAACATCTCTCTTACAGAGCTGGCTTCAGAAAAAAAAGTAATTTTACTGGCTGAGGAAATCACCAGGAATTTAAACAGAGATCTACCTCGAGTGTATAAAACACTCTGAACATGCCCTGGGCCTCATGTCCCTCCAAAACAAGATAACTGCTCTGCAGGGTTCTGTCTACTCCAAAATTGCTTTTTGAGGCTCCTTGGTATTCTCCCTATACTGAACTGATAACTTTCCCCAGCTGGGCTTCCCTCCAACGTAATATCTTTGTTCTGAGGTTGGATCAGAAATCCATGAGGGATTAGCAAATCACAGGGCAAACATAGATTATGCAGCCAAAATGTCTCATTTCACCAGGCACCTGGATAACTTCTGCAGTATTCCCCCCCTGTTTTGGGACAGGTGTGAACTTTGCTCACAGGACTCATTTCCTGGTCCAGATAGTAGCTACAGACAACTTTACATTGATGGCATGTAAATACATTCCTGGGGCCAGCAGCTGATATAAAATAGCATTTTTTCACAGATTTCTGTGGTCAATGACTGGAAAGGAAGAGGGCTAAAACAGCTGAAATGTGACATTCAGTTATGTTGCTTGAGACACTGTAAGAATTTCCTTCACTGTTGTCATGGTGGTGGTTATATAAGGCCCTGCAGGAAAGAAAATAGAACACAAGACATACAAGCATTTCTAAAGTGCAAACATTTAAATAGCAGCTTCTGTTTAGTTTGTAGGGTTTTCTCACCTCCTCACTTCAGTTACAGTTCTCCCACATTTAATGAGCTCCCTCCAAATGGATACCAGATCACGTCATACTTAATGCAGGGTCTCTATCAGATGTTCTACCTCTAGCTCTGCCTCCAGCAAATATCTACTTGTTTTAATTATGGATGGCACTGCTGCAGTAATAGAAGAATGTAGAGTCCCAGGGAAACACAGATTTTCATAATTCAGAATAGAATTTTAAACACAGTATCCAAACCCCCAGTTTTAAATGTCTAAAAGGCTTCAGTGAAACGCCGATGGGAATAAAATAATATTTGCAACTTCCAACGATCATCTCCAATGTTTTCTCCAATGTGTTAATGGCTCAGGCAATTTAATTTCCATACAAAAGTACAAAGTGGGAAGCAGTTTCCTTTGAACACCTGTAGTACTTTCTCCAGATATATTAGGTTATATTGCAAGTGCTTCAAATGAGGATATACGAGTACTAGCCAGAGTTCATTAACTTCTTTTACTAAATGCCAAACAATCGTGTTTAACTTGAAGGTTTTCATGTTCAAAGAGATCCTACTTTTATCTCCTAAGTCTCTAAAGAAGGCTGTGGGAGAAAAGGCTCAAGCAATGTACTTTTCCTTTCCTTTAACTTGAAGGACGGACATCTGAATCCTTGCAGACAAAGCCTCTTTCCCTTCTTTCTTTCTTCTGGAGAAAGAATATGCATATTTCATCACACTTTCTTCTTAAACTCTTTCACACCTACCAGAAGATGTCTGTACTCCATCAAAATGTGGTCTATTAATGAAAAGATACAGTCTATATCTAGCTGTTTTCCATAACAAAAAAACCCCAACAAATTAAATAAACACTGGTTTGGGAACTGTTGATACTCAAGCAGTTCACTCTTAGAATTATGTCCAGGGTTCTGCACATGGACCCATTTTTGTGGAAAAGACAGAGCTACTGCATCCATTACCTCTGCAGGAAACTTGTCCAATGTTTTACACGAGGAAAGAGCAGATTTTTTGAGAGATTTCTTGACCTCCCAGAGTGCTGTGGACAATTCTGACTGACCCAGATGGTGCAACAAGGTTCCAGTGGTCACCAATAACTGAATGCTGATGCAAGGGTGAATAATTTTAGCCTGGGGATTTCAGCACCACCAGAGGTACAACTATTGCTGCAGAATTCATGGGAGCAGGACGTTCCACTGCCCTGGACTGCGCTGGCTGTCTTGGGGTTCTTATCCAAAGGATGCAAATAAAACTGCCATGCCACAAATATCTACTTTTACAGGTGCTCTCACAGAATTTATATATCTAGTTTGTGATAAAACTCCATTCCCACACTCCACTCACTGACATTGCTGCACTGCACCTGCAACAGGAGTAGAAGATGTGGGAACAGAGTGAATTTTTCCGTTTAACCTGTTGTTTAGAATTTGATTAAAAGAAATTTTGAAACAGTATGAGCCCACACTTCTTGTTTGATCTTTTAACATATTCATATTTGCAAGTAGCTAACCTAATTTCAGGATAAACTAATTGAGAAAAGCTTTAAATCTCATGCACACACCTGCAGATTTTAGGAGCTGGGCCTAGCAAATGGTATTGGTCTATTAACAAATATCAAGGACATTTTTTGCCAGCTCTGTTAAATGCTTCCATCAGCTGAAAGTGTATTATTTTGCAGGCAGAAGGGTGTTAACCTTTTAGTTGTGTGGGAACAATAATAAATCCATCCTCTTTTATCGTGGTTTATCAGGTAATGATGATATTTTAATAAATAACAATGAGCTCTTTATTCAACAGTACATAAAACATAACTAGAATTTTGTTTAATGACTCATAACAGTAATTCCTTTTTTTTTCTTTTTTTTTAAATTTTTTTTTGGCAATTCCCTGACCTATTGTCCCCGGTATCCATAAGACACTCATGCGTAATCCTTAAGAAGTGAGATTTATCGCCATGCCTTTGAAGTACAAAGGATCACAAGCCTCTTTCCTGATGGCTAAGATATATTTTTCAAGTCAGTGCACCATTTTTAAGTGTTTCTTTTCTTGTTCACATACCAGCAATGTCATTGTACTTTGCACACAATGATTTACCGGGGCTCCCATCTGTGGACAGCTGTAGCATTGGAGGAGAAGGCAAGGGAGGACTTTTAATTTGTACTGTCAGTGATTGCCTGAGCCGTTGGCTTGTGAGCTCTGGGTGTGTGAACTAAATAACTCTGTGCTCTGGCTGACATCTCAGACATCATCCACGTCTGACTTTTTGAAAAGGTAATTTCTGTATTAGAAAATTAGATGTCTTTTCTAGGGTGACTAGAAACTTCATGTAATACCAGACCTGTGATATCTCTAAAGCATTTCTAAGTGCAAAAGCACTTCCAGAGGTAACGCAGGGGTCAGAAACATTTCCCGTCTACATGGAATTATCTGGAAATATCAGGTTTCCAGGAAACCGATTCAAGATCCATGCAGTACAATAAAAGAAAGTATTTTTTTGATTGTGATGAACTATGGGCAAGCACTGCTGACCTAGAAAGAGCGTCCACATCAGAAAAACCACACTTAGGAACTGGCAATAAGGGTACCAGGTTTGAAAAGGAAGCACTGAGGGAAGAGTGTATTTGTTTGCTTCATCTACAAGAAATCCTTTGGATCCTTCCCATATCCAGTACTGAAGCTGGGAGAGAAAGGGAACAACCATGGCCCAAGGCAAGCAAAGGGCTGTTTATGGATATTTGTTCTCAGAAACCAATAAAAGGTTCAGCTTTAGAAAACGGGTAAAGGATGCTCACACTGCTTTTAGCAGTCTCTCTCTCCAGAGATTGTCAGAGCAATCTGATCCAAGCCTACTGCTGTTCTTGTTAGTGGAAGATACAAGGGAAGAAAATGAGTAAAATGGGCATCTACAGTGATGTTTTGGAAATCACTGTTCTTATGTTTTCTGATTGCTGAATTCTTCTGGCCTCCCTGCAGCTGTAGTGCTGTATAAAAGCAGCGAAGCTGCAATGTTATGAGCAAAGGTTTAACAAATAATAGCATGGAATCTATTTATTTCCATCTGCAAATTTATACATCTTGCTATTCAAATTTGCATAATGAAAAGTGTATTAGAATCCAGATGCTCATCAACTTGGATACACATTCACTTCATTGGAGGGATGAGTTTTGATGCCTCAGTTACAGACCTGATCCACTTTGTTTGAAAATCAATGCAAATTTTCACCCTACCCAGTCATACGGTATAGATATTTACCTATCAGTATTCTCATTTTCTTAGATCCCAAACCACCGTCTTTAAGAGTGAGAAAGTATCAGTATCAAGATTTTAAATAATTTCTCAATGCAATGATGAAATTGTTTTTGTCCTTCTCCTCAGTAGCCAAAGACTGTAATGAATCACTCAATTTTTAATGAAGTCAAACACTCACTATGTCAAAAAGATATTTAATATTATAAGTGAAGCTTCATTTTTACTTTGTCCCATAGTAGCAGAACACCAGCACCAGTATTTTCAGATTGTCTGACTTGCTCTGGGAGCAAGAACTCTTTGGAGACTATCTGATACGGGCGTTTGTTTGCACAGCTTTCTGTTTTGGTAGCTGCTCCAGCCCAGTTTTATTTGTCACTGTGTTACCCCAAACCCCCTGATCTTTTTGTATCTTTTTTTTTGGTGGGGTAAGATGGACCAATATCACATTCTGATTTTGTAACACCCTGTACATTCTGCATGGATGTAAAAGATTCCATGAATTATTTAAAAAGCTTGTTTGCTTGTTAGAATACCCTCAGTCATAAAATACTATTTGTTCAACAAAGTAATGAATTTTAGTACAATAAACCTGCATTTGCTCATCATTTTGCTAATGGCTGGTGCCTCCAACATGACAGAAAACAACTGCATATTGACAAATACAATCAAGCCTCCAGTTGCTTAAAATAACTGCGCCTCAGAAAATGAATGGTGTTTTTACAAATCCCATTCTTTATCTGGAGCTGTACGACAGGGCCCTCTGCCGTGCGAGTCCTGCTAGGAATGGCACAAACACGGCTGGGCACTCAAATCCTCCTGCCAGCAGGGCTGCATCATGGACATGTCCGGCTTTTGCTGCGGTTTAAAATTCTCTTTCAGAGCAAGTGGCCATTGTTTGCCACTCAGGCCAGCTCCGAACGGGGTCAGACACATCTCCTGACCTTGTGAGGTCAGACACATCTCCTGACCTTGTGAGATCAGACACATCTCCTGACCTTGTCAGGTCAGACACATCTCCTGACCTTGTCAGGTCAGACACATCTCCTGACCTTGTGAGGTCAGACACATCTCCTGACCTTGGGAGGTCAGACACATCTCCTGACCTTGTGAGATCAGACACATCTCCTGACCTTGTCAGGTCAGACACATCTCCTGACCTTGTCAGGTCAGACACATCTCCTGACCTTGTGAGGTCAGACACATCTCCTGACCTTGTCAGGTGGCAAAGCCATCTGGCCGAGCTCGGGCTGATCTGATTTCTGTTTCATGAACTCAACTCCCCAGCCCCTGAAAGAGAGACAATGGCCTTTTCAATGGCCTGAGCTCCTTCACCCTCTGCTGCTCTGTTTAAAGAGTCTGTGTCTCTTGACCTTGTAAATGTGGCCATTCACTGGGTCTGTAGGGCTGGAATGTGCTCTCAGAACACTTAAAGGCTCCTTTACATTATCTAAAGCAAATGTTTGTTTATGAAAGTTGAAGTAAAACATTCACACGATCAAAAGAGAGATGCACAGGCACCTGGTATGCACAGTACAGAGATCCCTCCTGAGAGGAAACTTCTCTTGTTTTGGCTACTGTCCGCAGTCCAGTTAGGACAGATGAAAACATTTCTCTCACTTAACTCTGAAATTAGAAAAAGAACAGGAACCACGGAGGGGAAAAAAAAAAAAAGAAAAAAAATACTATTTTATCCTAACTAATTTGCTCTCCTGTATTTGTGAACTGCTGGTCCACTGCTGCCAGCAGCTGTATCAGTCCATTCTAACAGCTGGACACAGGACTCTGGTGACCTTTTCTCATGCCCTGGGGTACAGCTCCACAGGGCTGCTGCAGCAGCCCAACAACCTGCTGACCCTGGCAGGGACACACCTGCCTGTCCTTCCCTGTCTGTCTGCTTCTGCCCTCTCACCTGCTCACAGCTGCCTCCCTGCACTGGCTATGGTGCTATTTTTGAATTTTCACTGCACTGATTTAATTAGTCAGACAAGCAGAAAATTATTTGCATTTTCTTTATCAGCTTTGTTTTTCAATGGCTGGTAGGAGCTGAATCATTTTGGTGAGGAGCCTGAGTGGAAGAGAACCAGGAGAGACACGCAGGGAGGAGGTAAAGAAAAGCAGTGAAGCTGCTACAAAAATATGGTGGGACACAGAGACGTGGGATGTGAGTCTGCAGATTGCTGCAGCTGCCAGGACTCAGCCCCTCTGCTCCCTCCCCACCTCTCACCCAGGCCCAGCTTTCCTCCTGCCACAAGCAAACAGGTGGCAATGCTGGGCTCTTTCGCTGCACCCCCAGCAACCAATCTGCGCCTAAAGACAGTTCCCTGTCCAGGGAAAATCTGTGATTTCCCACTTCAAAATATTGCCCTGCTTGGTCCGAGTCAATGCACCAAAATTCTTCCTCTTTTTTCCACTCCATTGCAATGTCTTAAAAGGCAGAGGCACTTTTCACTACCATCAGTTAAACCAAACAAAATCTCCTTTCTCTCATATGGCTGTTTTATGGGATTGGTGTTATTTATATTAAGCAGCTATCTAATGCTCAGACTACATACTGATAGCTTAAGCAGGGGATTTTTTTTTCTCATCTGTTAATACCGAATACATTTGTTTTCTCACTGAAATACAGTTCTGATATTCCTGGCACTTCAGATTGAATCTGCATTAAAGAAAACTCTAACTTCATGCCATGACTGAACTGTGGTCTTGGAACAATATGTGCAGAATTTTGAAATGACTCTCTCTAGTCTTGACAATTGCTAAGGCTGAGAAATTAAACTGGAAGATTAAAGCTAATCATGGTCTCTTCTATTCTTCCTTCCTCTGGAATTCAGAGCCAGCCCTACCTGCTCTGTACCTACAAGCTTCAGGAACCCCTGCAGCACCTGATGGGACAAGGAAAAGCTACTTCCTGTGATGCAGAGAACTGTTCCACAGAGAAACTTCAATCCAAGTTCTTTTCATTTGGTACTCAAATGGAACCGAGATGCTAAAATTTATTTTGAGGCTTTCTTTTTTATCAAACCTTTCACATTAACAGAAATTGGGTAGCTAAGAATGGTGGGCAAAGCCATAAACCAGCAGGATCAGTCTGGTTTAGCTGGCCCATCCCAGAAGTGAGCGTGGGACATTCAGCTGAATGATGTTTAATGACAATGATGTTTAATCATTGTCCATCAGAAGGAAAGAACACTGTAAGCTTTTGTGAGATAAATGACAAATGTCTGACATGCTAGAAGATGGTGAACACTTCAGACTGTACTTGCAAAGCAGGAAGTGGATTTTATAGATGTTTTGGAGAGCAAGGTTGAGACTGTTACATTCCTAGGAGAAAGAAAGGGGCATTAAAACATCTGCTGCCTGTTCTGGCAAGCAAAGCCATCCCACAGAACAGCCAGAAAGCCCTGCACAAAAGACATGGCCATGTTATTTATAGACAGGTTGTGAGTATGAAGTTATTTGCTTCCTCTGGATGAAAGTCATTGTGTTTTGGAGAAGAAAATGCAGTTGATATTCGAAATCAGAACAATGATTGTTTTGAAAGAACAGCACAAGCCTTCTTCGCAGAAAATTACAGAGAAGTCCAATTCCTGCGCTGCTGATTGCAAGCTTTTGTATCCAGACTGATCACAGACAGTTTGTACCCTGCCTTGGACAAACATGGCATGTCAACCTGGAGGCGCCAATGCAATTTAATGATTTAATAATAAAACACTGCTAAAATAATGTCTAATAATATAACGTAAAATAAATATTATCATAAATACTCTAGAGAGTAAAAATGACAGTCAAAATACATTCTTGATGAAAAAGTTTCTAATGTATTGACACTAAAATCAAAGTATTCTTGCAGGCTGTCACATGTAGCATTAAATGAAGACTCAAAATTAGAAATGAGTAGAAAAGCTCTCATCTTCAACCCTCTTAGAAGCAGTTGCAGTAAGCGATTCAGATTAATGCAGTGTATTGTTACAAGATAATTTCCCCTGAAATAGAGTTCCTTAATTTATTTGGTTAAAAGGTGGTTAATACTCTGATGAATGAGGGCTTTTAAATTTTCTGAAAATGCTACTGTCGTAATTTCAGACGTTGTCAATATAAATTTCCCGTACTTTTTTAACACTACTGATCACTTCCACTGCTGGGGTCTCTGGTAAGGAGTTCCACAGACATTGCCTCTATTCATTGGGGCAATTTAAAAATTGCTGTATTGCAATTATGTTGAATATCTCTTTGGCCTTACATTAATTTAAAAATTAATGAAATTCTTGATTTACCTTTACATTATTGTTCATTATTTATGCCATTTAATCATCTCTACTGAGAGCAATAATTTAACTGTTAACTGTTCTTACCCTGTCCTTATGGCAGTGTAGGCAAAATGCAAGGTTGTCTCATTGAGCAGTTTTGCTTTAGGTTAGTACATGTTTTAATGCAGTTGTGGAAATTTGGACAATCCCTCCCTTTCTACCTTTCAATTTGGCAGGGCAAGGGAGGAACAGCACTCCTGATATTATAAAAATCATGATGTCAGCCTTAAGTCTAAATTTGTAAGCACAGTGAAATCAAGGAAACTCAAAAAAGCTCAACTATGAGTCTTTCTAAAGCTGTTTTTTGTGTTAGCAGACAAAAATGACTTCATGTACAATCTATTCCTGGCACTAAATGTGTGAGCCATCATTCAATAAAAAGATAACTCTCAGCCTAAAATGCCAAGTTTCCATCTTGGTAGTACAGACAACAGTCCTCCTGTTCTGATAGCGTGATTTATCTTTGACAGTCAAGAGTTAAACAAGTCTGTCTCCTTCACATATGGGCCCTATTAAACTATTAGGTTAGAAATCTTAAAATTTGTGGAACGCATCATAGATTGGTTTGGATTGGAAGGGACCTTAAAGCCTGTCCAGTGCCACCCCTGCCATGGCAGGGACACCTCCCACTGTCCCAGGCTGCCCCAACCCCAATGTCCAGCCTGGCCTTGGGCACTGCCAGGGATCCAGGGGCAGCCCCAGCTGCTCTGGGCACCCTGGGCCAGGGCCTGCCCACCCTCACGGGGAAGAATTTTTTCCTAATGTCTAATCTAAATCTGCCCTCTTTCAATTTCAATCTATTCCCTCTTGTCCTGTCCCTCCAGGTTTTTGTCAACAGCCTCTCTCCATGTTTCTTGTTGGCCCCTTCGTTTACTGGAGGGCTGCAATTAGGTCATCCCAAATCCTTCTCCTGTCCAGGCTGAACAACCCCAGCTCTCCCAGCCTCTCCTCCCAGCAGAGCTGCTCCGTTCCTCTGCTCTTCCTGGTGCCTCCTCTGGCCTCTCTCCACCTGCTCCAGGTCCTTCCTGCGCTGGGCCCCAGGGCTGGAGGTGTCACCTGAGCAGGGTGGAGGGGCAGAATCCCCTCCCTGGATCTTGTCCCACACTGTGTTTGGAGCAGCTCAGGACACAGTTGGCTTCCCGGGCTGCGAGCACTTGATGGAGCCCAGAGCATGAAAGATCATCCACAGAGCTCCAGGTTCAGTCTATTCTTTTTTGGGCATCTTGAAGTTCCTCTTCTACCAACTTCTGTTAGCAAAGCTGTTCAAAAAAGCAGCAAGCATTGACAGAACAGTTCTGTGGAGAGCTTTCTGCCTGGATCTGTTCAATCTAAATAAAACACATTGCTTCAGGAAACGGAGCTGCTTTTTGTAACCACAAAACCTGCTGTATGTTACTAAGGAGGAAAGAGCAGGCAGACTTACAAAGCCCCTCAGGAGTTCCTGTTGATCCCTGGGGATGTTCTAAAGTGTACACCATCACTGTGTGCATGCCAGGGCCTGCCAAACTGTGGTCTTCAGACCACAAATATTTAACGGGAACATAAATTGTCTGTGGCTCATCTGTAGAGTCATACTGCCTTTCATTTCTAATTAAAATTCTCATTACGGTAACAGTGATGGTGGTTTCTGCAAGAAAGGTTCAGGGCTGACTGCTATCCATTGATCCAAGAAGCTGCTGCTCTAAAGCTTCTTGCCTTGAGTTCATCCCTCACTTTAACATCCTACCCTCACTGCCAGTGATTTCTGTAGGATTGGTGACACTGCTAAATCAAAATACATCCAGGTTACTTCGGTTTCTGCCCTGGTAATTTCATGTAAATTAGTCTGGAGATGATTTATGGAGAGTTCAGAATGGACAGTTATCACTCTTTCCTTTTTCTTCTTCTCCTCCTCATAATGTAATTCAGTGATTTTCATTCCAGTTCACATAAAGAACAGAACTGCAGAGTATTTTAGATTGAAAGAGACCTCTGAAGGCCATCTAACACAAGCACTGAGACATTAAGAGTTGTACCTGGGGTGATTCCAGCATTTCTGCTGAGAAGTGGAATGCCCTGGTAGAAGAACTTTGTAGCCTGTTTCAGGCCTAGTAACAAATTAATGTATAATAAATATAAATTAATATATATTAATATATATTATTAATAATATATAAATTAATGTATAATAAAATCTGCCCTAACACAGGCAAGAGTCAACATTCTTATTATTAAAAGCCAGCTGCATCTAAAGTGCCATTTAAAATCTGCTTGTTGCAAATTTCCTTCATTTGATTGAGGGAAAAATAAAAACAGGCAGAAGTTACATCTAAAAGTTCCTACTCCTTGCTAGACTATTATTAACTTCTAACTAGGACTATTTAATTGCATCTTCACCGATTTAAAACAGTTATTGGCCACAGTAATCAGACAGCTATTAAAGCAATTGGAAGCATTATAGTCTTGTAAGACTGTATTTGTTTTCCAACGTTTTCTTTATAAATAATATGCATTAGTTTGTAACATTATCCTCATCAGCCCAGAGGGCTGCTGAAAAGCAGCAGTTCTGTGAAAGATGGAATTTCAGCATTTCAGGTCCTATTATGCTGGGTAATTAAATGAGAACCTCTTCTAATTGTAGCGCATCAAAGGCCGACAATGCCTCGGCAGAAGCGGCATGTTCCATTCGCTAGGCAGGGATAATGCTCTCGTTATGACCAAATAATCCATCGGGATCCGGCCGGGGGTGCGGGGCTGCGCGGCGGGGCCGCCCGGAGCGGACGCGGCGCTCCCGGAGCGCTCCGGGCTCACGGCGCTCCTCCGGCGCCAGGGGGAGCTGCGAGCGCTGCCAATCCGGCCCGGGAACCGCATCCATCCCGGGAACCGCATCCATCCCGGGAACCGCATCCATCCCGGGAACCGCAACCAGCCCGGGAACCGCATCCCGGGAACGGGAACCATCCCGGGAACGGCAACCATCCCGGGAACCGCAACCA
>VZTX01021305.1:10285-56786 GCA_013400915.1 Pardalotus punctatus | reverse complement strand
GCCTGGCCCGGCCGCGGGGGTCGGGGACGATGCCGGTCCTGTTCGTCGTGTTCCAGCCCGGTCGGGGCTATCGGGCTGTCGGCCGTGTTCCTGCCACCGGGACAACGTACCGGAGACTGCCGGCAGGGCCGAACCCGCTCCCTGCCCGTTCCGCGCGTGGCAGCCTGTTGGAGGCCGCTCGGTACAGCCGAGTCGAGCTCGCAGTGGGAAGAACCTCGTTTCATTAAGACAAAGGAACAAACTCCAATAAGTTTGAATTCGGCCTTTTGCCATGTCTTGTCAATAGGGCCATACCCTTAGAATATATCAAATGGAATTTATGACTTGCTTCTGACTTGTCACTGCATTTTAAGGAAAGATTAATGATTTTACACTGTGTTTTGGACAGCATATACCGAGCCGGCTGCCACTCTATTACATTGAGAATAATTCCCTGGTGCTGCAGGTGTTCCTTGCAGTTTTTAAGTTCCACCTGTTGTGTTGGTTTGTGGGGAGGTTTTGTTGTTGTTGTTGCCTTACAAACTGTTGCTCAGGGCTTTTGCTAGGAAGCTGATTTTGCTTTCTGGGAGTTGACACCATTAAGGAGCTTGGCATGGCTGTGTTTGGTCTCTGGGCTTCAGTTGGATTTGATCAGATAGCTTCAGCTTAAGGCTCTTTTGTGAAGGTCGAAAGTACAAAAAGCCTTGGTGGATAACAATAGCAAATCTGTCAGAGCCATTCCACAGCAAACACTTCTTTGTGTCTCAGAAAGGTACTGTTATGAACAAAGTATCTCATCTGCAGGGCTTCAGTCATCATAAAGCACTGAGAAAACAGCATGTTGCGAGGGTATGGTTATGCTTCATGCTGAATGTATAAAAAATAATTTACAAGAAGAGAAAACGCTGAAAAGGAATCACTGAACAACTGAGAAACCATCCACAAGCTGGGTTTGGTGGAAGTGGTTCATAATCTTGATGTGCAAGTGCAACACGAATAAAATAATGACAAACTGTAGGAGAAAGTAGCATAAATAAAATTTCCACAGGGATGTCTCAACTTTGATTATGCATTGTTACAAATAATCTTTATTTGACATATGCAAAATTATTTTCCCATTTGCCACAACATAATTGAAGCCTTTTAACTTAGTAGTTTTTGACATATTTAACAATGTTAGCTTTGTAGAAGTTGCATTTGAAGGGGGGACGTATTGGTGCTAGAGACATTCATACATTTTTCTGTTACATGTGTTGCTATTGTTTGCTGTGTTTTTAAATTTTATACTAAATGGTTGCTTTGCAATTAACAAGAAGAGGTTTCCAATGAAACAGCAAAGGGGCCAGCATTCAGGAATGCCTTTTCATTGTCTACACCTAGGCCAGAATCTGAAGTCTGGCCCTCTAATTAGGAAGTCACAATTAAAAACTGAATGCATTAATTGAAAAACTTAATGAAATTTACTTTGGAAGAAACACACCACTAACAATAATAATTTAAAATACATTGCAAGTGTTTTTTTCTTATTTCTTTGTCTTTGATTACTTTGTATTTTTTTTAACTCTTGAAGGTGGAGTCACTCAGAATAGGATAAAATGATTCTGCAGTATTTTCTTCTCATTGTGATAGTATTTTCACATTATAATAAAAAAATAGTTTAGATAATGGAAAATACATTTTACGTGTAACAGTTTATTTCCCTTACTGCGTAAGATTACTCGTAAGAATATGGATGAACATGGCTGTTTGGTTGGATGACTTGATAAAACTTTGTGCAAAACAACATTCTTAGCTTGCTGCTCCCTGGTTCATCATGTTGTGTAGAAGCAGTTTAACTGTAAGATTTCTCCTCCTTGAGCTGAGGAAAGGCGCCTTTGAGATCTGTGAATTCCACAAACTGCATTAGTGCTTGACTCTGAAATTTATGAAATTAACATGTCTTCTTTACAGCTTAAATAATGGAGTGGAAATAATATATTAGAGGCTTAATAAAGCAAAAGAATAACTGTGCCTCAGCAGTTTGAACAGCATGGTTCCAGTGTGCATGTCCCATGTATGTATATGTGTGTGTGTATGTATATGTGCACACACACACACCTCAATGGCATCTTCTCTTATTTGCCAGATATATCAATCAGAATTGTAAGTCTTCAAAAAGTCATAGAAGAGCTTTCTTTAATAATGAGAAAAATCCCAAACTTTTGTGCCTGATGGAAGTTGCTGGCATCTTTCCGAACAGGTTCTCTAATGATCTTGTTTCACCATGGCAACCAATATGGAGGTGCTGGCTCAGCAGGTAGTGGAGACTCAGCAGGTGGCTGAGGTGAGTGACAGATGATATCACAACAGTTGGTGTATGAGATTTTGAAATTAAAAATATATTAGGGAGTCCCTGCTGTTTACTGTTAAGCATAAATGGAATGGAAAATCTTTGTAGAAAAGTGTTGCTTTACACTTGGGGACAAACATGAAACCAGTGCAACTGGGACATGTTTTGTTCACCCTACTTTGTTCTGGTGGCCCCCATATAGGAATGCAAGTAGGAAGATCAACATGAGCTATAGAGAAACTTGGCTACATTATGAATTGTTAAAAAAATTAATACAACCAAATTTCTTGTTATTTGATATTAGGTTGACCATTTGGGACATGGAATGCTTCTGTTCATTTGAATTGTAATCTAGATCCACCGCAGTGTTTGAAGTTACCTGTTTTACTTATGCACTAGATTGAACGTACAGTAAGGTGGTTAATTTAAATCAGGTTTTATATTTTCTGCCTACTCTTAAAAGAAAACAAAACACAAAACATACTTAAAGTGATATCAAGTGGTCTTGATGTATATTTACTGAGGCTTGGATGCTCAACAGATGGAAAGTTTAAATCAACTCATAACCACAAACTAAAAGTCTTCATGGCCATAGAAAATTTTTTATTTATCTCCTTCACTGTCCAAACTTCAGTCAAAAAATAAACTAGATCTTTTGTCTGATTAAATTATTTGTTTTAATATCCTTCAAATTTACTGTGATTTATCATATGATTACATAATTAGGGGATTTGATAAAGGGCAAGGGGGCTGAGAGACCTGTGTAGATAAGGCCACTTTTCAGACATTAGTTTGGCATTTTCTTTCATCTATTGAGCTGAGATTACACCTGTATATTACAAAATATTTTTATTTCAAGAAGAAGTCCTATAGAAGAAGAAAATACAAGTTTAATTCTGTTCTTAGAAGTGGATTTGAGATTCCCTACTTAGAAGTACTTTTTTAAAAAAGAAATTTCATTCTTTTTAGTGTAGAAAATGGTCTAGTGAGTGTCCTGGAAGTAACATCTATGGAATAGTTTCAAAAAACTCCCTAAGTTTCACAGTGAAAAGCAACAAGAGATTTTTCACTCTAGTTTTCTGTATCAGGTATGAATTTGGCAAGCTGCATTTTTAAAAAACACTTCCAACTATACTTGGAAATAGAAACCTGTAATGGAAATACTGTCAGACTTTATACTATTTTGGTAGAACTTGGGTGCTATAATAACATCTAAAGCACATAAAATATGTGACATTTGTAATTCCTCGTGCAGGAAATGCACCGTGGTAACATAGTGTGATGGTTGTATCTTGCCACTGGAGAGATCGCTCCATCTCAAGAGTGTATGAAGCTCTGTGATTTCTTCCTTGCCGGTGGGTAAATAGAGGGCTTCATCTCTTTATAGTATTCAGCTCCTGCTTAAATTATATGCCTGTCCACTGCATAACACCATGAAAATTTTATTCATGGAAAACAGCTGTAAGCAGCATTATCTCATTAAGAATTCATTAATATTATGACCATGTTAATATTGAATAATTTCTTTATGAGTGGCTTACTGCCTGCTGTTTGTGTCTTCTGTCACATAACGGGTAAATATATTACTAGTTTTTTTGAAATATGCTAAAATTCTATATTTGTACTCACCATTTCTTAGAGAAAATGTAGAATCAAACTAGGAACTAGCTTTAAAAAATTAGAGATTTTCAGAATATAATATTTTTTCTCAATGAAAATTAAATGGAAGAAGAGGGTCATTGATCATGCACTGACTTTTAGGTTATGAACTGTGAGAGACCAGTTGCAAAAAGGATAACCTAATGCAAATATTAGCAGCTTTAGCTATATTTGCATCATTTTTTCAACATAATTGCCACATACGTAGTTCATGGGTTTATTGAGAACTGTGATGCCAAGCACCAAATCAAGCTGTCATGCAAGTAGGCTACCTGTTGTTTCTCTTTCTTGAGCAGTAGTTCATCAGCTTTGTTTTTCATGAAACTGAATATATCACAGAAGTTGCTGAGTATGCTCCAGTATTGCATTTATTTTTGTACTTATTCTATTTTTAGGACTTTTAAAAATTGTTCTTGCAATGGTTTCAAATGGTTTTACTGCCTTTGCTTGCTTCTGTTTTATATAGTGTTGCTTGTTTAATTTTTTTCCAGTTGTGCGTTTCTGAACAGATTGGATGAGAGCCCTGTTTTTAGTGTCTGCAGTTGCCATTACTTGCAGTCATGAAACTGGAGAACAGAGAGTAGCTAGGGGATTTGGAGGGAATTTCAGCAGTTGCTCCTCATCCTGAGCAGCTTTTGAAAAGCAGGAAAAATACTCAAGCCTTAATGCAAAAATAAGTAGTGCTGCTTTTCTCAAGTATTTAGTACTGTCACTGTGCAATGTGCAAGTGGCCTAGGTTCAGTCCCAGCACCAACTTAGATTTTACTCGAATACTGTTTAAGAAAAAGTGTTTGGTTTTGAAGTGGAGATGCATTCCCTGTGTAGTACCTTTGATTTTTAATGCAAAATTTAAAAAACTTTGAAGCAGAGCTGGGGGGGGTGTGGTGTGAGATGGTGGCGTGGCAGTAAAGGCTATTTCATCTTCCCAAAGGCACCTCTGATGTAACCAGGAATAATTTTTAGGAGTTGCTAAAACTGTCGTATGCAAGCTCTCTGACAGCCACAAACTATTTCCAGTGCATCCTTTTTCCTGTTGGAGACTATAGGGAGAACGTCACGTGAGGTGACTGTTGAGCCCTGTGCTTCCTGGATCTTGTTTATGACAGCTGCATTTCTGGAGAATTTTCAGTGTCCTCATAGGAAACTATCAAAAGCATGCTTTGCCGTGGAGCTCAAAAAATACTGGACATCTTTGTCACATGAAATATTTTCTTAACCCTCCTCGGACATCTCTGACATGTTACATCATAAGTAGTTCAGTAATTCAGATTTTGGTCCAGATGAAGACAGTATCTTGGAACAGCAGAGTGGAAACACTGTTAGTCTAATAGAATAAGTTTTAAGAATTGATGAAGTATGACATAAGACCCTTTAATATTTTATGGCTATCATTGGTCACTTGCTCATTTCTGATGATTTTTGAAGGCAGAGTTTTGATGCAAAGTCTTCTCAAACAATTTTGGTTCAAATACAGCTTTTCTCAGGTTACTGTTAATGATAAAAGACCTAGAGCTACCATGAGCCTGAGGGGTATCTCACAGAAAGCGCATATGGGAGTAAGGAAATCCTATCTGGTTTAGGCAGTTTGGCAGCCTCTGGACTGAAGACTGTTACCAGATGTGGCATAGCTGCTGGTGTAATAGGAGTGTGGGGTGTTATGTAAGACCTGCTCTGAGATTTTCTTTAGCATGTAGATATGTCAGTTGCAGCTTCTTCAATGACTGTTGCCTTAGTATGTGCTATACAAGATCTTGCACTGGCATCCTGTTAGGGCAGTTAAACTAGAGTTCTTTTGTAGTGAATTCAAATTTTCTCTGCCATTCTACAAAGGACCCAAGTGGGCAGGAGAGCTAATTCCAGAGAGTCATTGAAACATTTTTTAGGTATGTCTTAGACCTGTGAAAGGAATATATTTGGTTGTACATTTTTTTGTAAAAGCCTGTTATTAATTTAATAGCCAAAGATATTAGGAAAAATATCTATAGAAAAAGAAGTCTTTCTGATTTGATATGAGTTGCAGGTGTAAAAGTTGGTACCGTATTTTTCATTTAAATTCTTCAGTTGTTTTATGGGTGCAGTTTAAAAAGTTTTGTCTGTGATTGCTTAACTATGCCTTAATTAATATTATAGAAAAGAGAATATAAATTATTGTCTCCAAATTTGGTTTGCACGTAGTGTATTCAAGCAATACAATTACTTCGGCTTTATATAGAATGGCGTGAATATAGAAAATGTTTTTCTACTTAAGTTAGAAAAGATTAGCGGCTTTAAAATTTCTCCTTCTGTGTGTCCAGTGGATTATTCCTTCATTTTATTGCTCAAATACTGTTTTTATAGTCAATGTGGTGCTGGGGAAATAAGCTACAGAAAGTACTAAAAATTTGGTTAGTCAGTGCAGATGTTTATTATATATATACATATACTTGTAGAAACACACACATCTATGTGTATGTACATGATGGCCAAATCATTAAATTGCCAAATACTTGTTTTTGGTTTAATGATGAATCTGTTTTTAGTTTAATTATTAAAAAGGTAGATATATGTGTTTAAGTGTATTTTTATATTTCTTGAGCTTTGTGTAGATCCTCTATGTCACTTAAGGAAAATCATTATTAATTTCTATAAACTTCAGCATATGAAATTATTGCTAGTGATACTTATTGGTTTGAGAGCCCAGGCATCTGTATTTTATATACAAATAATACTTTCCTCTACCCAGATCTCAGTTAGTTGACCTAACATTTACACTTGAGCCCCTGCTGTAAATAAACTCTTTTAGGTGATACAGTGATTACGTATAGATATTATTGTTAGAGACATCTACAACAGACAATTGTGTTTTCTGTCAAGTAAAGAGCCTATAACGTGTCTAATTGCAATACTGTAATTTCTGTGCTGAAGAGTCCTTGAAATTAGAAGAAAATATTAATGCTATTTGGACACCTAGATTATGCATTTGCTGTAGTGGAAGTCCACTGGATTTTGTTGTTTATTGTTAATAAGTTTATTGGTTATAATTTTATTGTTGTAAAACCTGTCAAGCATGTGATCACTTTCTCAAAACTTCATGTACCGTAACTTTTAAGTTCTTCAAAAGTTAAGTTTGTTAAAAATATTTTCATCCATTCGTCAGGTTTCACTGCAGCCTCATAGGAATGTTTTGTTGTGGAATAAACTTTTAAGGCTAAAGATGCTCTACAAGAGAATCTGATGGATTTTCCTTTCAACTTTGCTATTTTGAAATTAATTATCTCAAGTGTGATCACATGGCACACACAGGACCAGGGGATCAGGCCTAGTCAGCATGGGTTTAAGAAAGGCAGGTCCTGCCTGACCAGCCTGATTTCGTTTTATGACGAGGTGACCACCTAGTGGATGAGGGAAAGGCTGTGGATGTGTTGACCTGCATTTCACAAAGTCTTTGATACTATCTCCTGGCATTCTCCTGGAGAGGCTGCAGCCCATGACTTCAACAGGTGCATCTTCGTTGGGTTAAGAACTGGCTGGATGACTGGGGCCAGAGAGTGGTGGGGAATGGTGCCACATCCAGTATTCAGCCAGTCACTAGGCGGGTTCCTCAGGGCTAAGCTTTGGGCCCAGTTCTGTTTAATACCTTTATGCATTACCTGGATGAGGGGATTGAGGGCACCCTCAATAATTTTGTGGATGGCACCAAGCTGAGCTGGAGTGTTGATTTGCTGTAGGATAAGAAAGTTCTGAAGACAGATCTGGACAGGCTGGATCAATGGGCCAAGGCCAGCAGTGTGAGGTTCAGCAAGGCCAAGGGCTGGGCCCTGCTGTTGGGTCACCACAACCCCACACAGCACTCCAGGCTTTGGGCAGGGTGGCTGGAAAGCCGCTCAGTAGGAAAGGACCTAGAGGTGCTGGTCAACAGTGGCTGAATGTGAGCTGGGTGTGCCCAGGTCACACAAGAAGACCGATGGCATCCTGGCTTGAATCAAGAACAGCAGGACCGGGGTAGTGATTGTCACTCAGTACTGGCCACTGGTGAGGCCCCACCTCAAATCTTGTGGTCAGTTCTGGGTCCCTCACTGCAAGAAAGACGTTGAGGGGTTGGAGTGAGCTGGGTTTGTTTGGCCTGGAGAAAAAGAGGCTCAGAGGGACCTTCTCACTCTCTACAACTTCCTGACAGAAGGGTGGAGCCAGGTGGGGGCCAAAAGGAAGTGGCCTCAAATTGTGCCACAGGAGGTTCAGGTTGAACATCAGGAAGAGTTTCTTCATGGCAGGAGTTGTCAGGCATTGGAAAGGGCTGCCCAAGGAGGTGGTGGAGTCACCATCCCTGGAGGTATTCAAGAAGCAGCTGGACATGGCACTCAGTGCCC
Organism: Pardalotus punctatus; assembly: GCA_013400915.1. Lineage (NCBI taxonomy): Eukaryota > Metazoa > Chordata > Aves > Passeriformes > Pardalotidae > Pardalotus > Pardalotus punctatus. Next base: position 48,473 of record VZTX01021305.1, on the reverse strand, counting down.
TGGGCTGGGTGACAAAGTGGTGATTGGTCAAACACTGGACTTAATGATCTTGGAGATCTTTTCCAACCTAAAGGATTCTTTGATTATTATTTAAAATACTGGCAAACTCTTTTCTAAGGTAGGACAAGGGGAAATGTCTTCCTGCTGCCAGAGGGCAGGGTTAGATTAGGTACTGTGAAGAAATTCTTCTGTGTGAGCGTGGTGAGGCCCTGGCACAGGTTGCCCAGAGCAGCTGTGGCTGGCCCATCCCTGGAAGTGTCCAAGGCCAGGCTGGATGGGGCTTGGAGCAACCTGGTCTAGTGGAAGGTGCCGCTTCTCTCATAGCAGGGCAGTTGGAATGAGATGAGCTTTAAGGTCCCTTCCAACCCACGTCATTCTATGATTCATTATGATTTCATTTTGTTCTTCACAAGGGGTGAGCAGGTTTAAATACAGAGGAACATGGAGAGAAGGAATTTTGGTAACGTGAGACTATCATCTCCAGATTAAATTAGATTTACTATTAGACTAAGTCCTTCACCAGCTGGCAAAACAGCAGGAACATGTTGATTCTGCTTCCTTGGTTGCAGGAAATGATAGTGCACTTGGTCTTTAGATGAACAGTGTCACAGAGAAAGCATTTCAAAACATTACTAGCTGCTTTCTGTGTTTGGAATCCTTAGTAATGGAAAATATCTGATCTGACTAAAAAGTGACCTCACCATTTCTCTGATTGTTATGCCCTCAGAGGTTGGCTGAAGAAAAATATGAGAAAAGACTTTAGGAAGAATTTGACACTGTAAGTATTAGAGCCTGTACTGTGTACAGCTAGTGAACTCCAACAAGAAAAGAATACCAGGTGTATTAAAGCAGACTATTTTTTCCCCTGTCTCCTTAAAAGAAGTGTATTTGATGTGGTTTTTTGTTGAGACAGGCAACACAGAGAATAGAAATTTTCAGTTCCCCTTGAAGTTGCTAAATGGAGCTTAAAGACTGAAACAGATAAAAGAATGTAACTGTAGATATACAGGATGCTAAATGTAGCTAGAACCAGTGGATAAACAGATAACGAGGAACATAGTGGCTTTTGTGGCAAAGCCATGTAACAGGAAGCAGCAGTGCATGCCTTAAGGGAAGTTCAAGGCAAGGTCATCTGTAATATTTGAGGCACTCAGTGAGTATGACCTCCAGAGACCCCTTTAGATGACCCTCTGGGACCATAAAAAGACTTCCAGTAAGAGGTGGAGGCATGCAAATTAAGTCTAGGAAAAGTGATAATTCTGTATTAGCTAGGAAGTACACTGTAATGAGTATGTGTGATCATGATGGAATAAGTACCTTGCTGTAGAGTTTAATGACACACCTGATTAGAGGAGATATCCTCTGGGTATGCTCAGCATGCTCAGAATAAATAATACTTCACATCATGTTAGAAAGTTTGTTTTCTAGCTGATTTTGGTATCAGTAGGGAATCTGCAGATTTGAGCTGATTTTTACATTATATGTGTTGTTTTCTGACCATGTCTATGTCCCAATGTTAGTGGTTACTTTTAAATGATGGTTGAATGAATCTCAGTAAAATGTAGCACACTGAAGTTTTCTAGGACATTTGGCCTACTTAGTTTCTTTCTTCATCTCTTGACGATGAAGTCTCATCTGAGTCTTAAAGAAATTAAAGTGTATTTGAAAATATATTTCAGAGTTACAGATACTTACCATCGTTGACTTTGAAGGACAAGGCTTTGCCTAAACAGCTTCCAAAGCAGTTGCTCGAACATGGTGTCGTGTTTCTTCTGAACAACAGAAAAGTCAATTTTTTGTTTATTCCTATAAGTGAACCTAATATAGTGCTAAACTATATTCTCTTCCTGATACCAGTACTTACAAGCCATTTGCTTTCAGAATAGTTTTATTCAATTTATTTAGGTGTCCAGTTAACAATAGCTTCATCTTTTCCTTCCTCTGTTTTTAGTATTTATATAAGTTGTCTGAAGGTAAGCTTGTAAATCTCTGATGGAACTTTGGATTAGAGCATATTCTTGGACTACTATTCCTTTTTTGTTGTTTGGGTTTTTTTTATATTTTCACTTACGTCAAATTTGATGCAATTGACTGGGTAGGACCATAAAACAGTATCACATATTTATCCATTTGATCTTTTGTAGTTGTGTGAAAATGCTCAATGTAGAAATTTAGCTGTCAAACAAAATGACAGATTTTTTTCCCCCTCACTCTTGGAAATTGTGTATTTAAAAATAATACATTCCCTTATTTGCATTTGGATTATTTAGCATGGTTGGTGTTCTATTATCAACCAATTGCATGTGTATTTACTCTGGAAAACAAACTTGAGATTTTAGTAGCAGTCAGAAATTTAAAGCTGTCCTTACTCCACGGGGTATTATGTAGGCAAGCCTGAAAAGAAGGTAGAATTCTGCATTTCAGAGTCCTACACCATCCAGAGTATTTGTGCATGTTAATAAGAGTTTAGAAACAAATTACATGTGCACACTGAAGCATTTATTTGTATTATACAAATTGTTGTCCATTGCTGCACCATAGCTCCTCAGTGAAGACTAAAATAATGTCTGTTTTCAGTTTAAGAAATATGTGTTCTTGAATATTTAATAATGAAAATGACTTACGAGCATAAAATGTCATCTTGTCTCAGACTTACCCAACTTTATAGAGAACTTACTCTTAGACTTAACCAACTATTCCTGTGGTGAGGATGAGAAATACTCACATTAAAGGAGACTGGAGTTAAACAGTAAAAATAACCTTTATATGAGGACATGGTCCATTCTATAAAAACTGAGAATGTGTTTTAAAGCATAAAGCACTGATTTTCATTTTGCTGTAGTATCTGGAACCGCTTTTGTGCATTAGGACCCCTTTGCAGCAGGTACTTTGCAAACCCAGAAAAAGACATTGTTGTTTAGTTCCAAAATGTTTAAAGAATTTCCAGGCAGATACCTTCTCTCTCCTGCTTCCTCTCCCCACCTAAGTCCTTAAACAACATGGAAGAATAGACCACTCTTTATTGCCAGGCTGCCTGCAGTACACTGTGGTATAAGGTTTGAAGTTGCATCAATGAAAGGCTAAGGATTCTACAACTGAGCAACTGTAAAACAGTTTTAAAAGATCTTCTTGCTCTAATTTAGACCTTTTAAAAAGTGCATCGCTTAGTTAATAATTTGGCATGGAAGACAAGAAGATCATCGATTACATGTGTCCTCTAAGAGTCTGTATTTTTGTGAGTCTTTTTTCTCACCTATGTATCTTGTTTTCTGCAGCTGAAAGCTTTGAATCATCCAATAATTAGAAGACTCCACTATTTCTACATCTCTTCTGTGTATTTTCCTCATTTAACATGCAACTTTTGTGACCTGTCTATTAAAGATAATTAGAGATCATATGTTCAATTTAGATTATACTTTTATACTATGTGGGACTATTTATGGTACAGGCAGTAGGGGAGTAGAATAGTATGGCTTCACTAAGTCTTGTGTATTTTAACACCTCTGCTTCCCCAAAGAGACTGCAGTCTGTGTTCCTTGCTATCCAAACTGTTTTTTCTTTCTTTATGTCATAAATGAACTTTTCTGTATGCTAAACAAAGGTTTTTTCAAAGCAAGCTAAAATTGACACTACTCTGTTGTCCAGCTCTACAAGTTTTGATAAACAGTTAATTCCAAGATTGTTTAAAAGAGGATTTGATAAAAACTGCTTGTAAGCCTCCTGGTTTTGGACACGTTACTGCAGATAAGAGATTCATAGAATGGTTTGGATTGGGTGAGACCTTCAAGATTGCCTAGTCCATATCCCTGCCACAGGCAGGGATGCCTCCTACTGTCCCAGGTTGCTCCAAGCCCTGTCCAGCCTGGCCTGGGACACTTCCAGGGATGAGGCAGCCAGAGCTTCTCTGGGCAACCTGTGCCAGGGCCTCACCAGCCTCACAGGGAAGAACTTCCTTCCAGTGTCCAATCTAAATCTTATCTTGCATGTTTAATTAAACATTTAACATTTTTACTCTGAAAACAGCTTTGCGAGGGGGGTTTTCAAGCTTTTTCTAGGTAATCAGAACTAGATTTGCATTATAGTTTGGTAGTCTAGAAAGATATGGAATAGAACAAGAAACAGTAGTATTCAGAAGTAGTGCCAAACTTAATCTTTGTCATACTAAAGTACTTCAAAATTATTAAAAAGGGGAAATGCTTAACATTTTATACTATTTATATGTGATATATTTTATTTTTACAGAAGCAAAAAATGAGACAAGTGTATAATCGAAAGTTCAAAGAAGTATTTCTGCATTTCAGTAAGCTAAAGGATCATACAGTAATTACCCAGTGATTTATTGGAGCGGAGTGGTGGTGATGGTGGTGGTGGTGGAGGTTTGGTTTTGTCAGGTTCACTCCATTTCCAGAAAAAGAAAATATTCTGATAATTCATTGAAAGCAAATCCAAGCTGGTTTAATGACTGTAACCTTTCCAGTAAATTTAGGTTCTGTACTATAGGGCCATCTGATCTTTTGTAAGTACAAGTATTTCTAAAAGTGTTCAATACCTTAACAGTGAATTAAAATTCTGTATGTTATTTACAGGTGCCGACTGTTCAGACTTCGCTATCTGAATCTCCAGTGATGACCAACCCTTCCCAGCGTATCCAGATAATTTCCACAGACTCCTCTGTAGCTTCACCACAACGCATTCAGGTACAAATCCATTAATTAACCAACTATTACAGCTTCTCTTTTTTTTCTCCTCCCTCCACTTAGATGTATACAAAAGCATGCTAAAATCTATGAAATACTTCCTCTAAGTTTTGTGAGAACAGATCATTTTTAGTGAAAACAAAAAATCTTTCTCCCTCAGCATTTATTTCGTGCTGACCAGGTGGCTGTATATAATAGTTATTTGGATGATGTAGCCAGTGGGGGAGTATTTACAGTGGTTAAACGTTGCCTACACAAGCAAATCTTCTGAGCCCTGGCTACAGCAAAGGGTCAGACATTGTCAACAGAACATCTGAGATCATCTCCCAGTGCGTTCCTCTTCCCACTTACTTGAAGCTAGTAGGAGATTAATCTATTTCGCATCAAGTTGGCCTTCGGGAATGCTGCACAGTGGGTCTTTTGTTACTGGTAGATAATAAAAAGGTGTCATTAAAGTATCAGAATGTATGCAGTGGCAAATTATATAGGACTTACTAAGTTTTAATAGAATACTGGGACATATTGATATGGTTACTCTACCAGGTAAGATAGAGATCATGCTACCAGACAACTGTATCAGAAACAGAAACCTTCCATCATAAGGGAATCTTGAGAATCAGCATGTGAAACAATAAGGCTGCCTGATTCCACCTTTTGTTGATAATGTTAGGGAGTAACATCTTACATATAATGCATAGGTAAAAAAAATGCATGGGTAAATGTTAACTGGAGAACATCTCCTTAATGCTATTTATAAAGAAAAGCCAGAGAGAGCTTCTTTGTAATTTTTCACAGATATAATTCTGAGATGGAGTGAAGGGTTTTAAACCAAAATTTACTGTGGTCATGAATTTCTTCAATGTTTTACAGATTGTGACAGATCAGCAAACAGGTCAGAAAATTCAAATAGTGACAGCAGTGGATTCAGCTGTGTCTCCAAAGCAACAGTTCATTTTAGCTAGTCCAGATGGAACTGGTGCAGGAAAGGTGATCTTGGCAGCACCTGAGGCATCTAATGCTAAACAGCTTATCTTCACCACCACAGACAGCATTGTGCCAGGCAGAATTCAGGTAAATACAGAAATTTAGAGAAACCATAGAATTTTGGTTTTAATTTTTTTTTGTTTCTAAGTTAAGTCTAAATCACTTTAAGACAATTGCATTAGTTTTCTCATGGCATGGACCAGACGTACTAATTTTAGGCTTCATTGTTCAATCATAAATCCTTCAGTCTTCACGTTCCTCATGTGTTCCATTGCACTCATCATCCCTGGTTATGTGTTCCCATTCAAGTTCCAAAGACATAAGCGAATTCTTAAGATAGAAGTGCCAGTATTTCTCAGTCTGCTCAAGATTCACAGATATACAGAGGTACAACTCACCTGAGCAAATTTACATGAGTTCGTACTTTCCATTCAGTATCAAGACATTGCAATAACAGCTATTTAAAGCAGTAGCTGTCCTCTGCCATGTTTTTTTGTGGTCTTGAGCATAATCTACACCAACAGGAGCTTTGCAAAGCCAATGATATAAACAATAATCTATCTCTAGTGAAATTTGAGATTTCTTCCTAGCACTCTTTAAAAAAAAAGGATTAAAAAAAAAGGAAAAGTGCCTGGTCCCTATTGCTACTGTTATAAGATAGAATATTTTACAGGAAGAAGAATAATTTTTAAATGAACATTTTAAAAAATGTATTAACAGCAGTCTTCTAAAATTTCTTTTTCTATGCTAAATAGGATATCTGGTATTACAGAGGGGTGGGGTTTTTAAATTTTTTTGGGTTAAATGGAATGTTCAGAACAGGCCTTTGGAATCCAAGGCCTTTGAAAGCTCAAGGGTTTCTATGCTGGACCTCAGTTCCAGGCTATCCCCTCTGAACCACCTATCCCTAATAGCTAAAGAAGGGATAGATGGGAACAGCACCTGAAAGCCAACTGTCTTTGGCTAAAATATAGCAGCTGTTCGAGAGTATTTGCAAGAAGGGAAAAATACTGTTGATTGCACAAGGGAGGAAACATTTGTACTGAACAAGGCAAGCAGTTTTATTTGTAATTTGTTTTGATATGATTTTTTCAGAAGTCTCACTATTGCCAGTAAGAACTCTCAGTAAATTGCATTTTATACTACTAAATTTTATTCCACATGTCATACTTATTCAAAAATTCATTCCCCTCTTCTCAGCTGATACATCTATTTTTTCTGTAGGCAAAGCTCCTTACCTTCATGTCTGACTATTTACATCTTTTTGTTCTGGAATTTTGCTTTAGATAGTGACAGACTCTGCTTCAGTGGAACGTCTGCTGGGAAAAACTGATGTTCAGCGGCCCCAGGTAGTAGAATATTGTGTAGTCTGTGGTGATAAAGCATCAGGTAAGGAAGCATAAAAAGTGGTATTGAAGGAACTTGCTTGAAAGGATGACTGGGATGAAGAGATGATTTTTCATGTGCTTTAACTGATTTTAGCTATGCTGATTGCAAAAGCAATTCAGTTTTTAAATGGAAAAATATAACGTACTGTGTATCTTTACGCAAAAGATAGCTAAACTCTGCTTAGAAGAATATTAGGTTTTTCCTTGAACTGAAGTATATGATAAATTGACTGAAAGATAAAATAATGATTAAATAGCTCCTGGTAAATGAAAAAGACTGCTTGAAGCATGTAGTCAAGTTCCGCACAGTGATGGGAAACCATGACATTAACATGTCACCTGAAAAAGTCTAACTACTCCAAGAAAATGCTTCTTAGTGGTCTCAAACAAATTTAGCGCTTCCTGCTAGATTTTGTTCTTCTGCTATCACAGGAAAAGGCAAGTAGAGGTCGCATGAATCCCCAGTGTTTCAGATCCATGCAGTAACAAGGAGTCTCAAGATAAAACTTCTGCATTAGTCAAGGGAGTGTACTGTGCTTTCATGCTAGCTTAGCCTTTCTCTCTTCTCTCCGCTCTCTTACCAAGAATTGTGACAATAGGTAGCGAGAAATCTCTTGTGAGACTGTAGGAGTACTTTCCTGGTCCAAAATATTGGAAAAGAACAAATTTAAAGGGTGTCTTACAGTGTTTTACTTGCTTAAAATAAATATTTCTATGCTAAAATGTAAGTAATTTCCATCTGATAACAATATATGTATTTCCTAGGTCGTCACTATGGTGCTGTCAGTTGTGAGGGATGCAAAGGTTTCTTTAAAAGGAGTGTAAGGAAGAATTTGACCTACAGTTGTCGTAGCAACCAGGACTGTATCATCAATAAACACCATCGGAATCGATGCCAGTTTTGTAGGCTTAAGAAATGTCTAGAGATGGGCATGAAAATGGAATGTGAGTGTTAAGTATTCAATGTATTAAGTATTCAATGTATTAAGTACTCAGCTGTGCCTACCTACTAACAAATATGTGGACTACCACTTTTCAGTGTGTTCTCTCTGTTTTGGTGTATGTTGCTTGAAGGAAACAGAACTTTTGGCAGCATCTATTGCACCTTTCTTTCACCACCATTTTACGTCTGAGGTGCAGTAGTGGTTTGTTTTGAACTATGTCTCCAAATACTGTTGCATTTGAGGAGCCCGGTTAGAGCCTCATTTAGAATGCATGTTACAAACACAGTGTATGTTTATAACACAAAATATTTTGACATGGATTGACGTGAATCTGCGTCTAATATTCTGTTTTGAGGATCTGCTTTCCTTCCAGTTTATTTCTGCAGCTTTTTCAACCAGTGATAGAAAGTAGTTAGTCTTTTTTTTCCTCCCCTCTTTTAAAATTTTTATGTTAATTTGGTCATTTGTGAGCAGTGTTTCATGAGGCATTGTATGAATTGTCATATTTTTTAAAATATGCTTTCATGTTTGTATGCAGTACTTCATACATTTCCAGTGCTAGTAGCCAAACACTTTTTTCAATATATTTTTATTTTCAGTTTATATCACCTATTCTTCTGCAAATTTGTGAAGCTATTACAAGGTTGTTTTGTGATCTGATCTAGGCAGGGTAAGTTCCAGCCACTGAGTTCAAGGGAGTCATATCTTTAAGCTGTAAATAGGGAGATAATTTTTGTATTTACCCTCTGAAACTCTAGACCTGTTGTGATGATTCTGGTGCTTTGCACAAAATGTGCTGAATATAAGAGGAGACATTTGTACAAGAAAATCTGCTGCAGTTCCAGAAAGTAAACCTTTCCTGTCCCAGTAGGATTAGGATATATGTTTACTGATTTTACTGGCTTTGCGTTAGGCTTCTGATTAATAATTATGTATCCACCAAGTCAGCAAAGTTGATATACCTACTTTAAAGCCCCTAAATTTTGCTGATAGTAACAATATTAGCAAAAATAAAATCAGGAACTGAGTGACTCTTGCTGGTTATGGGGCTAACTTTCTGTAATATGTTTAATTATAGCATTTTAATATTATAAAGATGCACTTTTCACTTTCTTTAAAAGGTACAAAGTTACTGCCTCTTACTATTTCTATTAAAAAATTTGCTACATTTATTTGGCACTTCAGAAGTTAGTTTGTTTCAATTCTCAAGTAGAAATATTATAGATTATGAAAGGGTTAGTTTTGCAACACTCTTACCTAACTGGGTGGGATTAATGGATATGAGTGAAGTGTATGTCATGCAGAGAGTATCCTCTCAAGGAATTAACCTTCATTTCTTGGGTAACTTGCCTGTCTTGACTTTTCCAGGTTTCCTTCTGGGTTTGCATAGTTTTCTGTCATCCAGAATAAGAATGTGCCTAACATTTACATATAGCTGTGCCTGTAAAAAAACCAAAAAAAAAAAACCCAAACAAATTGAAAACACAATCTGTAGAATTATATAAGCAATATTTGATTCCAGTTCAGCAAAACTTAAAGCAAAAGATCAATCTGTGACTTTCTTAGTTAAAAATATATACAAATGTATACATACTCACAGATATAGTAACATCGGAGCCTGTGTTTCTTCACTCTTGGTATTAAATTTCCAGTTTTGCACTGAGCTGGTACGCCATCATAACTGCAAGAATTTTACTTTCATTTTGTATTTTTTGTTTGAACTATTTCCTTTGAAGTCTGAATGTTTCTATCTTTATGTAGCGGTTCAAAGTGAAAGAAAGCCTTTTGATGTGCAACGTGAAAAACCAACCAACTGTGCAGCTTCTACTGAAAAAATCTATATAAGAAAAGATCTTCGAAGCCCTCTAATAGCAACTCCAACATTTGTGGCAGATAGAGATGGAGCACGGTGAGTACCTCAGTTCCATGTATCTTCTTTCAGGTTATTTGTGCATATTACTTTGCAGTCTCAGCTATATTCTTTCTCCCCTCTAATATCAGAGGGAACAGAAAAGAACTCTAATGCACACATCATCTGTTTCCATTACCAAGACCAATGCAGGTTCTGCTTCTCATGAACGTTTTTATGTCTGAGTACAGATAAGTCATTTTCAGTTCAGAGCTTGCTCTTGTCCAGCCAGGTCAGAGCAAAGGCAGAACACGTAAATGATATTCAAGAAAAAAACATGTAGACTAACGCTGTGATGCATTCGGGTTAACACTTCTCTGAAATCAAATCTGAAAATGGCAGACTCTGGCTTCCTTCTCCTAAAGACAGTAGTTAAAGAGACTCATTGGCTGCTGATTCAGATCCCAAAAGACTGGTTTCAATAACAGTGAAACATCAGCAGCTTCCTTTTACTATATGGAAGATACTCCAGGATGGCTCCTGCACTCTCAGATGTCTCCAAAGGCAGTGGGTGTGGAAATGCACATCATTACAAACAGAGGCAAGATTTGTTTTTTTCTGAATAGAATAAAAAAGAAGTCTGGGTTAAATAGGACATTTTTAAAACTGTAGTTTGTGAATGGTTGAGAACCACCTAAAAAATCAGATCTTATTATTCAGTTTTCATATATATATATCTGTGTGTGTATGCATTTAGTTTTTTATATATGTATTCTTTGTTGAACAAATGACACTGCAGTTAGGAAGTTTGGGCTGCAGGTTTCTTGGAGGATTGTTTTTCAGTGTTCTCATTTGAAAGTCACATTGTTCAGAAGTACTCACAGATGCATTTCCTTCTTAGAAATTTCCTTGAGCTACAGATGCATTACAGACCTTTAAACAAAGTTGTTAAGTACAACTGTTATTTATGTTGAATTCAGATTTGTGTAATGCATGATAATTTGCAGCCTATGCTTGTTCACAATTAGTGTCAGACCCCTTATACTATAACATCCTGCAGCATGAACTTGTGTTGCGTGCCTTGGTATTGTATTATGGAGACTTGGAGCATCACATAAATAGCAAATAAACTTGCTGACTGCAAAGACTTTCCACTGTCTCTCTAAATTAAATACAGTAAAGGGCAAGGATGTTTGGTCCGAAAGCAGCAGAAGTAAAGGCAGCAGTGGTTTTATGCTGGCCTTGATTAGATGACTGTTTCTGACTGTATTTTGGAATGTAAAAAATATTTTTGTGACTTTCAGTGCTGCCCACAGTTATGCCTTCCTCCAAAGTCTAATATAAAACTAGAGCTACCAGGTGACTTCTGAAAGCATGAGAAGACAACTTTCCTTAAAGCAGACTAAACCAGAACAAAAAGCAAATGAGAGGATATGTATTTGGGAAGTTTTCGTTGTTTTGCACAGGCGATTAAAAGACATTCCAGTCTTTCTATCTTTCAGGCTACTTTTTGGAAACTGTTTCAGAAAGACTTAAGTTCAGATGAATAAACTGTAAGCTTGACTAAATTGTTAATTTAAAAACTGGTAATTCCTTTTATGCTACCATAGGTTGTTACACCTTCTTGTGATTAATGTAAAATACTATTGACCATCAGATGCCTTATGCTTTTAAACAGGTCAGCCGGTCTTCTTGATCCAGGAATGCTTGTGAATATTCAGCAGCCTTTGATCAGGGATGATGGTACAGTCCTCCTAGCTGCTGACTCCAAGGTATTACTGTCTCACTTCAGTTCTGAGCATATATATTCATTTGTTCAGATTACTTTACCTTTTGTACGTAGACTCAAATAGTTGTTACTCTTGAGAAGATAAGGTTGTGATAAGCGTGAAGAGCTCTGTGAACAGAGGCAATAAATCGATCGACAGGATCATGGTTTCTTTTGGCAAGCGTATTTCTGCAAAAGATCAGCCACAGGTAGTTCCCCATAGGATATCTCATCTGGGACTAGGATTGATCATTAGAATAGGATTTAAAGATAATTGAGACTGTTGTTCTTTCTGTAGGCATTCAGGAGGAAGGAACAGGTGCATAAGGAAAAAAGAACAAAAATATTAAAAATGGAGGGAAATTACATATGATATATTAATTTTAATTTCTATTTACTAATTCAGTTTTTGCTTTTAAGGCTGAAACAAGCCAGGGTGCCTTAGGAACACTAGCCAATGTTGTAACATCTCTTGCTAATCTCAGCGAGTCACTAAATAATGGAGATACTTCGGAAGTTCAACAAGAAGAGCAATCTGCAAGTGAGATTACACGGTATGCATTTATATTTACACCTTATTTAGCAACTTGTGTTCTATGTAGCGTATTCTTACACTCATTCATTGAAGGAATTTGGCATTGTAACACCAGACACAGTACAGATTGCCAGATTGCCCCTGCTTTGAAACACAAGACCAGTTCTTTAGAAATCAGGTTTGGCTCTTACCCTCTTGTGAAGAACTGTGTCCTGTGTTACCAGACCAGATTAGATTCTCAGAAAAATAATGAATGACTAGTTTATGACCTTGAAAGTCTCTGAGTATAGCAACACATCAATGCTATTTTATGTCATACGTGTGTTTTATGTAATCTTCTGTGCAATGCTTGTGCCCTTAGCCCTGCTCTTTAGGGGTCTGTATTACTGCAGATTTATTTTTGAGATTGTGCTACCATAAAATCTCCTGCTAATGTAGATTTGGAAAGAGCTTGAAGCCTTTCTTTTCTTCATTAATGAAAAATACATGAAAAAGGAACATGGAATATTAAAATTTTCAGCAGAGCTTGAGATTTGCAGTGCTGGGGTTTTTTTTATTGGGTGCTTTTGCTTGTGTTTTTTGTGGGGGGGGGGCAGGTAGGTTAAATTTAGCAGTTTAGGTTAATAAGATAAAATACTTGGACTCAAAACTGTCCGCTGTTTCTCAAAAAGAAAATTTTTAGGAGGAGCTTAACTGTCGTGGTTTAGGAATGGTATCCTCCAATTGAATGTTCCCACTTAAACTATGCTGCCACTTGCTCCCCACTCCGTCTCCAGTTGGAGGCATGAAAGGCAAAGATCACGGGTTGAAGTAGGAACAATTTACTGGAAACAGCAGAGAGACTAGCAAGCACGCACAAACAGAAAATGAAATGGTAATAACAACAATATTTATAACAAAAGGTGTAAGACAAAGAAACGATTTACACAGAAAAGCCTCTGACAATAAACAACAGCTACTGCAAAAAAATAACCCTGTCTTGGCTGGAAAAAGGACATTAATTAAGGCTCTTAAGTCTTTCATTTAAACTCTTCAAGTGAGTGAGTGAATCACTATTTAAAAATACTTGACACTGCAATGTCAGCTTATGTCAACCTCATACTCTTTCTTTAAAGCAGAAAGAAAAATTCCAAAAAACCCTCCCCAAAAAAAATCTTGACAAAAATGTTGCAAAGCAGCACTCTACTATAATACTGTCCACTGGTATGGAATTGGAACACAAAATTCTTCTTTACATCTAAGCTCTGTTATCCTGAGAGAATTTGCAGTGATTTCTTTGGGTAATGATCCAGCAACAGCTTGAGCATAAAGGAGACCAGGGACCAGTCTCTCTTGTGTTCCTGTCATAAGGCTTCTAAGGCTCTGTCTATCCTGTGAGATCAGGAGTGCCTGGCCATATTTCATCTTAAGGGAAAGGAAATTCGGGCATATTGTCTAGGAAAAAACTGCACTGTTCTGTACTGTTCCAAAAAATTGGCGATAAGGATAGGGCCAAGGATGGGACTTTGTTCTTGAGAATACATCTCATCTGTCATCCTCACCTGATCTGTGATAAGTGGGGAATAATAAATGGTAAGTGCAAGAGAACTGTTGTGGTTTAAGATCAGCTGACAACTAAGCCTCACTCAGATGCTCGCTCACTCCCCCACCAGTGGGACTGGGGATAGAATCAGAAGGGTAAAAGTGAGAAAACTTGTTGAGATAAAGACAGTTTAACAGGTGAAACAAAAGCCATGCAGACAAGCAAAGCAAAGGAATTCATTCACTACTTCCCATGGGCAGACAGGTATTCAGCCACCTCCAGGACAGCAGGGCTCCAGCACTTGTAACAGTTACTTTGGAGGACAAACGCCATCACTCCAAACATCCCCCCCACTTCCTCTTCCCCATTCTTTATGTACTGCATGTGACTTTACAGAGTATATGGAATATCCCTTGGATCAGTTGGGGTCAGCTGTCTTGGATGTGTCACCTCCCAACTCATTGTGCACCCCCAGCTTCCTCACTGCAGGGAGCACAAGAAGCAGAAAAAGCTTTTACACTGTGCAGGCACTACTCTGCATAACTAAAACATCTCTATATTATCGACATTGTTTTCAGTACAGATCCAAAACACAGCCCTATACTAGCTACAGTGAAGAATACTAACTATCCCAGCTAAAACCAACATAGCATAAGTCCCCCTTAGTAGTACAAATACTAAGATAAAACTATCAGAGCAGGATTTACAGTAGTAAATTCTGCCCTTACAGGAGAGATCTTTTACCTGGAATATGTGGGCAGATCTGTTCCTTTTATTAATGCTCAAAGAGTACAGGGGGACAAAATCGTAATGAAAAGTCTGACCTTGTATCAGGCTAGTTCTTGTGTATGTTGCCTCGAAGTGGAAATGTTTTATAGCATTTAATTTGAGCACTACTCTGAATTTTTTAAGGTATAAGGAAGTGCTCTTTCATTGTTTACTGATTTAATATGTTTTAGGGCATTTGATACTTTGGCCAAAGCTCTTAATACCACAGATGGTACAACGGCTCATAACTTGGCAGATGGGATGGATCCTACAGGAGGAGGGAATATTCATGTAATCAGTAGAGATCAGTCAACACCAATTATTGAAGTGGAAGGACCCCTACTTACAGATACACATGTCACATTTAAGGTATGTGCTTCTTTAAATGTCTTATTAAAGTAATGCTTAAGATACATGGGCTCTTTCCTACATAATTTCTTGTCTCCTATTCCCAATCAGCATTCCTTGCCAGTAGGAATGAGTTACTTAGTACAGTTTTCCTTCAACAACTTCTTGTCACACTGTCGTGATGGACTACGAGAGTAGTTTGAATGGTTTTGCGCATTATTTCATCAATGATAAAAACTGGTTTATGCCTGAACTATATGTGTTGTACTGTACTTTTATTTTTTGCAGCTGACAATGCCCAGTCCGATGCCAGAGTACCTCAACGTACACTACATCTGTGAGTCAGCATCACGACTCCTTTTCCTCTCCATGCACTGGGCTAGGTCCATACCTGCGTTTCAAGCTCTTGGGTAAATGGACATACTCTGTTTGAACGGTTTGCTTTCGAATGAATTTAAGCACTGATCTGAACACTTCCTAGCTATTTTGAACTTTTCAGTTATGATGTTGTTTTATTTTTATGAATTCTTTAAAATGTGTGAAGACTATGTAATATTCCCTGCTTTGAAGAATAAAATAGATGGCAGAGGGGAGGATAACTACAATATCTAATGTTTGTGTGATTACAGAAACTAAAGCCAAGTCAAAAGCAAGCATTAATTTGTAGAAATTAAGTCATTTATGTTGCTAAAGAACTGATGAGCACCATTCCACAGATAACCTGAAATGGTTTCCTGTAGTCGGTCTATAATTTCATTTTGATTCTTGAAATACTTGTAATATGCTAATATATGCCCTTTTACTAAAATGTTTTGCAGTTCATTCATCCTTATTATTAATTGTTATAAATAACATAATAATACATAAGGTAATATCAACGTGATATGCAAACTACTTAGAGTTGTTGATTTTCTGCTGTTTATAGACAAGACTGTAATACAAGCCTTGTGCGTGCCTGCTGGAATGAGCTGTTCACCTTAGGCCTGGCACAGTGTGCGCAGGTGATGAGTCTGTCTACTATCCTGGGAGCTATTGTCAACCACCTCCAGAACAGCATACAAGAAGGTATGTTGCTCGTCCTGGTAACAATACAGGGGTGTTTGTGTAGCATTTCTCACGAGGTGTTTCCCCATCAGTGGCAGAATTGTTCACCAGGGTCCAGGGGAAGGTGAAGCTTTCTCTTGCATAGTTATTTTTCCCCTGGTGATCTACAATTTTGTCGCACTGACCTCACAGAGATATCTGTGGGGTAGAAGTGTCTGTAGAGAAAATGGGATCTTCTATGCCTGACTGACATTATAAAGAAAGACAGTATATCCTAAAGTACTCTTTAGATGTGCTCAGAGAGTTTTCTTCCCATCCAGTTGTATGTTTTTCCCTCTTAAAATAATGATGTCCTCCTCCAAAACACACCAAATCTTTTCCTTCCAGAACTTTCCTTCTCCTATTTGCAGTGTAAAAACACCATTTGCCAATTATCACAAGCATGTTCTTGCAAGTACAATGGTTTTGGATACTGGCGTAATGCAATAATGATTAATGTATTCTGAAGTGCCTACCTTGAAGCATTAAGCAACCTGTTCTCTTGACTTTCTTAACAAGATGTATGTAATTTTATTTTTTAATTCAATATTGCTCTGTTGATAATGATGATTATATCTAGAATGCATGATAATCTGTTATGTTTGCTTTTTTTTTTTTTTGTTTAAAGATACTTCCAATCAATAGGATTGATTACCGTGAAAATAATATTAATTTTTTTAAGGAGGAAAAGAAACAATACTAGCAGCTTTAACCTCTGCAAAGGCAGCATATTACATGAAAACTACCTTAAATGTAAATGTGCATTAAAAGCAGTTTTAGAATACTATTTGTTACCAATTTTTTAATAATTTTCTTTGATGTCACTATTGTGCACACAGCGAAAACTAGAAAATAGGTTTTATTGAGGAGAGTAAAACAAATGTATTTTTCTAGAGCTAAAGAATATTAAATTTTTTCAAGTTATCTGCTTTGTACATTTTATAGTTCTACAATCAAGTTTTAATCTACTTTATTAGCTTCATCATGATAACGTAAATTAGACTGAAATTTGATTCTTAAATGGATAGTATGCATGCTTTAATTTATTTTATAGTGAATATAGCTCTTTTTCGTGTTTTGGTTTTGAGGTTTTGTTTGTTGATTGGTTTTGGTTTCTTTTGGTTTGTTGTTTTGTCATTTAAGAGAGCCCGGACAGGCTCAAAATACAACAAAGTGATGCTCCTTTCCTTCACAGAGAGGCAAAAGTTGAAAAGATCAGTAGGGAAACCTGCACATTGGATGTTCTATGCAGAGTTAGGCATTTACTTTATATCTCTGTCAGAATACACAGAGCTGTCTATTGCATCTCCATTCTAGGCAGTGAAGTTTCAGGAGCAGTAAGAGGTAGGACTAATACAGCCTTTAGCTGGTTCCGCTTCTGTTCTCATGCATCAAAATTGAAAAAAATAATTTTTTTTCTATTACCTGTACTTCCACTTATACTGCATTAGCTGAGAGTGGCCAAGAAAAGAGGATCATTAGTGTTACTTATCTTTTCTACAAAGTTACCATGTTATATTGTGTATTATATCTTTAAAATTTGAAAGAAAGTGAAAAAATGTCAGAACTTTATCTAGGAACGTATTAGTGATGAGGCTACCTAGAAACTCAGGAATTCAAGTTCACTTTTCCTGAGGTTTTTCTGGACCACATATAGGAATAAAAACATTGCATCATGTCTATCTTCATCCATCTTGGGTAACTAAAAATTTGTGTCACAATTAATGACGTAAGAAATGTAGATTATGCTTTCATTCTAATTTCAAGACTGTGCCACAAAATGGTTCTTCCATTCGTTCAGTCTTTTTATTGTGGTTTCAGAAAATAGATAATATAGTAATAAACTATGTTAAAGATTCAGTTTAAGGCACATGGGGTCTAAGCAATCCTATACACTATTAGCTGTACAGACAAAAATAAAATATTGAAGTTAAAGTTATATTAAATACTTACACTGGAAATTATGACTAGAATAAAATCATTCTAATGTGTTTTTCCAGGAAAGATTTTATCCCTTGTGAACTGACTTATTTTTAAAGTTTGATAATAGTAATTATATATTAAAAGATTTATCTTAATATATTCTCTTAATGTTTTTATTCCTTGACTAGTTTGTAGATATGCAGTCCAATACAAGGATTTCTATTTACCAAAATAGAAATCTCTCCCTTCCTAGCTTAGCAGCTAATACCACTCACTTGTGACATATCTAAAAATAAAGTATATTTTAAAAATCGAAATTTTAAGACAGAATATGAACCCAAAATAAGGAATGTGACCTTTCAAGTGATAGAAGAATCTGTGTACGTGTATTTCAGTGAATTTACCCCATCAGATGAGAAAAATGCTATTTACCATAGCTAATGAAAAGTTCACTCCTAAAAGTACAGTAAGAGGAGAAGATAGCACTGTCATTACTGTTCTTGCATTCACTTTTGGAAAAGTTAATTCAGTACTGTTTGAATTCAAAATTAGGATTGCATGTTAGCATTTGCTTTGTGCTTCTGTTCATTCCCAGGATCACTCTAGCCATTCGTAGAATAATTCACCATCATTTAAGAGTCTCTGCTCAGAACAGTACATCACTGGAAAAAGATTGGTGTGGCAGATTATGCTGTCCTGGCAAAATGACACAGAAGGGTTAATATTCTGTTTGCTAGCCCTGTGTCTGACTCAGCTTTATAAATCTTCACTTACATAATAATTCAGGGCGTCCTTATATGTTAAGTGGTTTTAAGACCGCAAAAGGCTTGAAAATATCACTTGACTTTCTTTATGAAGCTTTATTTGTTAATATATTAGAAATGCTTGAGCTGAGATGAAATAGTAAGCAATATCTTTTTGTAGATAAACTTTCTGGAGACAGAATAAAGCAAGTCATGGAACACATCTGGAAACTTCAGGAGTTCTGTAACAGCATGGCCAAGCTTGATATTGATGGATATGAATATGCATACCTTAAAGCTATAGTCCTTTTTAGCCCTGGTAAGGAATTTAGTAACCATATTTTTTTTTTAATAATAAGCATTAATATGTCAATTTTTTAAACATTTTTAAATAAGACTAATATCTTGAGACTCATCTGTTAAGTTTCAGATAAAATGATTGTTTCATAATGATTATCACAAATAATACGTTGTTTTAAAATAACTTCAGAGCAACATATCCATGTTATTTCAGTTCAGATATATCAGGTGTTTCCTGTACATCCACCTTAGAAGATTAGATTCTCAAGTTACCTTCATCTGAGAATCTATGAGTAATAAACTATCTGGAATGTGTACTAGCCATATTAGGGAAGTAAATGGTGAGGAGGATTATAAGAAGGAAGAAAGAAAAGGATTAGAAAATTCTCAGAGTGACAAAAGGAAATTTGCTTCACTTTTAGTATTTCTAATATACTCATAAGAGGAATAGCTGAAATATGTGCAGAAATACCTATTTTATATGAAACTTCCACAAAATCTCAAAAACTAAATATAAACAGGCTGTCTTCCATTTGTTACCAAAATATGACAGCAGACAACTAAAGAATAATCAAGTGTTTCTGAAATACGAGAATTTACTCAAAGAAAACACTTGAGATTTTCTGGAATGATAAGGTAGGGACATTACAAAGATTGGAAGTGACAGTCTTTTCAGCAACGGTGGCAAATGTTTCTAGGACACACAGAGGTTAATCGAAAACTGCTGACAGGCTGAGTAAAAGGGAAAGTTTTGCTCAGAAATACATATTATTTATTTTCATTCAAAGATATTTACCACTTTGAATTTAACAGAATACAACATAAAGGGGAATGTTGTTATTAGTGTGTTTGATTGCGGTTTTTTTTGCACTGATATTATTTTTCTCTTTGTAATAAAACTTAATTAGAAGATAGTGATGTCCTGAAATGTTCTTTTGAATTTGTTTTGGAGATTGTCCCATTGGAGTTAGGTTTATTAGGGTTTTTGTTCAAGTTGGAAAAACAAGAAACTATCCAAACTCAAAATAGCCTTGTCCTCTTTCAAGGGACAAGCAGTTTGGACAGTGAAGATATTTTGGCAGAGTAAGACAGGCGATTTTTCTGGGTTTGCTGTTTTTTTCTCTCATCATGTGACTGACTGAGGAGCTGAGCCAGCTGGAATTAAAGCATGAGAGACTTGGGAAGATTAAGACATTGATCTATCAAGAAAATTACCATAGATACTGCTCAGTCAGCATAGTTAGAACAAATCACAGAAGCAAACATATTTGAATTTAAACAAGCAGAGTTAAAAACAAACTCAGTGTCATTGCCTGGTACATATGTAGAGGCTTAATCTTTATCCACTTTCCTATGGGTACACACAACTATAGAGGGAAAAGTGAACAAGCTAATTCTGAAGCCAAAAAGGAAATGTTCAACTGAGTGGTTTCCTTTCTACAGCAAGCATGTTAAACTTCACAATACCAGAGAAATATTTCATTGAAATTAAATGTGAGACTCTTATAAATACATTTATTTTGCAATGTATAGGGAAACAATCGACATACAGAAATGTTTTGTTTCTTTAGATCATCCTGGTCTGACCAGTTCAACCCAAATAGAAAAATTCCAGGAGAAGGCACAGATGGAATTGCAGGACTATGTACAAAAAACCTATCCAGAAGATACTTATAGGTATTTATTGTCTGTAGTACCCAAAGTAATGTTGTGGGCTGTAGCTAACAAAAGTACAAAATAACATCATTGATGTTTTTGACATCTGGGTTTGCTTTGGGGTTTTTTTGACTGTTGATGAGAAAGAACTAGAATCTAATTCATAAAAGCAAGCAGGTTTGTGCAAAGATACGTAGAAACAAGAATAGCTGTCTAGCTTCCCCCATGTAAATTAAATGTATTAGTACTTTCTTGGTTTTTCAGGGGTATTTCTAGACTCTCATAGTCATGTTTAGAAAAGTAAACAGACTTACTTTTTTAGAAGTTTTGGGAATAACTGCTTCAACTGACTCTAATTCNGAAAAGTGAACAAGCTAATTCTGAAGCCAAAAAGGAAATGTTCAACTGAGTGGTTTCCTTTCTACAGCAAGCATGTTAAACTTCACAATACCAGAGAAATATTTCATTGAAATTAAATGTGAGACTCTTATAAATACATTTATTTTGCAATGTATAGGGAAACAATCGACATACAGAAATGTTTTGTTTCTTTAGATCATCCTGGTCTGACCAGTTCAACCCAAATAGAAAAATTCCAGGAGAAGGCACAGATGGAATTGCAGGACTATGTACAAAAAACCTATCCAGAAGATACTTATAGGTATTTATTGTCTGTAGTACCCAAAGTAATGTTGTGGGCTGTAGCTAACAAAAGTACAAAATAACATCATTGATGTTTTTGACATCTGGGTTTGCTTTGGGGTTTTTTTGACTGTTGATGAGAAAGAACTAGAATCTAATTCATAAAAGCAAGCAGGTTTGTGCAAAGATACGTAGAAACAAGAATAGCTGTCTAGCTTCCCCCATGTAAATTAAATGTATTAGTACTTTCTTGGTTTTTCAGGGGTATTTCTAGACTCTCATAGTCATGTTTAGAAAAGTAAACAGACTTACTTTTTTAGAAGTTTTGGGAATAACTGCTTCAACTGACTCTAATTCATACTGCCTCTTTTTTCAAGTTATTATTTCAAAGCCTCTTTGACAGCTAAAAGGTGATTATAACCCTTTAAATGTTTTTTCAAGTTACATATGCAGAAAAATGTTAAAACTGTCAGTTTATAGCCCCTAGAAAAACAAGGATTGCATGTAACAGGGAACAGTAACCATCCCTCAGACTTCTGTTTATAAGAAATTCCCACATCCTACTTATTTTCTCCTATGGCTTTTTTTTTAATTTCCAAGGATTTCTCTGACACGATCTAGCTTGTTTTTTTCACTTCTCAACTATTCTGTTTGTTATGTGCTAGAAACAATTACCCTATTTTCTAACAGTCTCTATCAAAAATCAAAATCAATCAACACAATGATTCTCTGCACTATCAGAGAAATTCTAACCTCTGTCTAGCAAGACATACTAGAACACGTTCTTTTTTACTGCAAAAGGTGTCCTCATGTAAAGAAGCAATGCCATACATTTAAGCACTGTTGAAGGGTGGTGTAACTAAAAATAAAAGAAGGAAAAAAACTGTCTGAAAAGGAGAGCTTCTCCCGTCTCTGGTTTCTGCACTGATCTTACAGAGTTAACACTGTGGTGCAGTGAAAATAGGATTCTCTGCCTCAGAAATATCCTCAAATCACACATTCTTCTATGTACAATTGAGTCCTTCTGGTTTGATTCATGAGAGATGATTATTTGTAATAAAACTAAATATAAATTTGTTCTTATACTTACTACTCATAATAGTATGTCAGGAAAGAAAATCAGTTACATTCCCCAAGCAGTGTTCTGTATTTTAACTGATAATGTCTCTCCACGCTGACCCACAGATAAGTTTAGAGAACAAATCTGATTATTTCTGAGCAACTGCATGCTGGTACAAATTGAGATAGGAGACAAGTGTTACAATTTTCACAAAAGTAACAGCATAGCTTGAATCTCTTTGCAATTTTGCCCTAAAGTTTACAAGATACAGTATATTAGCAGAATGGACCTTAGATTTTTTTCTCCATAGATATTCAAGCATTTTCCAGAGCACCTGTGGTCAGTGCAACCCGGGGTTTGCTTATTACATGGTTCTGGTTCAGAAAATTGATTTGGCTGGGCATTTGTGACGCACACCTGAATGACTTTGAATGTGCCATATGAATGCCTTCCATCACTGCCCTAAATTTCATATGCACGGGATGTCTAGTGTTTCAATATCATTGCTTCATTATATTGGATATCTCATAACATCCTGGTAAATAAAACACCAGAGCATTTGGCAGTATTTATGCTTAACAGTGCACGCCCCCAAATTCCTTATGTCATTAGAAGGAGATTCTTTTTACTGTTTATATATATCCACCCCCTTCCTACTATCTCCTTTTGCATGAAGTTGCTAGGCAACTGGGGACTATGCTGTTTATGACTGAAATTTTACTTAAGGCTTGTGTTCTTAAAATTATGCAAATGTTCACACTAATCAGTATGAATATTACTAGTCTCAGCATTGTTTGTCCAGAGCTGGGAATTTCAAAAGCAGGCCAAGAGAATTGTGTGTGTCTGTCTACAAAGGGCATTAAAATGTCCCTTTAATTGGAAAACTACAAAGCTACTTGACTTTTCATTTCACTTGCAGGATAGAAGAGTAACCATTCTTTTTGTGGTAGCCAATTAGCTTTAATTGCCTCTTTACTCCTCTTCATGAATTATGGTAATAGAAGCGGCTCCAGCTCTTTAGCCATAACGTATCTTAAACTGGTCTTATATGTATTTGTAATCCACTGAACTTCTCTTTCAGGCTAGCCCGGATCCTCGTTCGCCTGCCAGCCCTTAGGCTCATGAGCTCTAGCATTACGGAGGAACTGTTTTTCACTGGTCTCATTGGAAACGTTCCCATTGACAGCATAATCCCCTACATTCTCAAAATGGAAACAGCCGAATATAATGGTCAAATCACTGGTACATCTGCATAGTGGGAACAACGCGATTTGTCGAATTGAAGTCATTTTCACAAAAAAATGTATAATTATGAAGTAAAAATAGTGTTTTGGTATGTGCAGACAATTCCAACTTCTTATCAGTTTCCTGAAAGATTTCTCCTTGTCTTTTTCTGATGTTGACAAAATTTTAAGCAGCTATTAAAAGACCTGCTATAGGACCTTTTCTGCCACAAGGAATATTTTTGATGCCTTTCATTTAAAAGGCTATAGATTACTGAACATACTTTTCACATGCTTTGTATTTAGAAATTATCAGTGGTTAAAAAGAGTTTTATAATACCAGATTAGTAATAAAATTACTTTAAAAGTAAAAAGAACAGTATGTATATATTTAAAAATATCCTTGGAATTAATGTCTAGCAAATGTCAGGGTATAATACTAGCACTTTGTAATCACTTCTGGTCAAAGCAACAGCATCATCAACATCCTGCTTATGAGTATGGAAAATGAAAAAAATGCATATATCCTTAGTCAAAATGCTAGTGATTTTTGTGAAAATTAGAATGCTAAAGGAGACAATCATTTAATCTACAAAAAGTCACTTGCTGTTACATTATGCATGAAATATTAATGTGGATTCTTAAATCAGATATCCACATTATATGAAACTATGTCTGTTAAATCAGTGCAGCTGTAATACACAGTACAGTGCAGTCATAGTGACTATTATGTGCTACAGGAAATCCCCACAACTAGAGAAAAAAATGTGTTTGTCACAATAATGATAAAATATTCAGGTTCTTCAAAGTGTTTATTCAGACAAACACAATCATGACAAATGTTATTCGAAGAAAAAGCCTTTTGACTTTGGGGAAAATCAGTCATTAACTGGAAGAGCAGTAATTTTCTTATAGAGCTGTGTGCTGCTCTTCAAGTATATTCTTTGTATGCTCCAAACTTACTCCTCTCTATACTCTGAACGCCCTCATAGTCCAGCCACAGGTACAATTTAAGAGACCTGAAATGTGTAGAACCTCTGGCCATCAGCAAGAGTTTATTAGAAATCTTTCTCACTTTATTTTTCCCTCCCTCACAGAGCACTCCCAGTTTTGCAGTGTTCTCAACTTTCCTGTGACTCAGTTTGAAACCAAAATGTAGTTAGGATTTACTCTGTCACGTACAATTGCAGTTGATGACCGATAACACCATGGAGATAAAAAATTAACTACTTTTTAATTGTCTCAAGTGATGAGCCATCACCATGTTTGCTAGTATTGGCCATTAGCTACTAGCATATGTTTCATTTTAGTGTATTTATTATTATGGCTGTTAAATATTTTAAAATCAAAGGTTTTTTTTAAAAAGTCATAGCAATTAATACCTTCATCTGATCCTGGCTCATTAGATGCATTAATTATTTTAGTTATTTTTGTGTTAGAGGCATTCTTACTTTCGTAGTTTTATGGGACAAAAATCTAATTATAAGTTCGGCACCTTTGTTTTTCTTCTGTTATTGATATTTATTTAGAAACATCAACTAGGTTGGTGCTTGTGAATTTCCGGAGTCTGAATTGTAGCCCAAAGACCTTAAGCAGCTCTAGATGAGGCTTCTAAAGTAACAGAAAGTCCTGACCTTGTATACTTCATGCTCGTTAGGAGGCTGACATTTGTAGCACTTACTGGGAGACAAAAGACTATTTAATTTTAGCTTCTGGGTGTATTAAAGTCTTCTATGGTTAGCGTTTTTAGCACATTCAGAATCTTCTTTTCTCAGAAGGATATTACAAAGAGTCCAGTATACATGCAGAGATTTGTAATGCACTTTTATCTCTCGGAGCTTTTGCTCTAGCAAATGAAATTGTCATATTGTTCATGTGATGGAAAGTCTTCTCTCTACATGTGAAGTCAGCTGGACTGCAGGATTTAACACAACCACTTGATTGTAGTGTAATTGCTGTGGGATGGTGCCAGCACTTCTGCTGCACAGTCCCTATGTTAAGGGTATACAACTTAAAGATCAGTGGTGATTTAACATCAGAAGCAGTAGCTGCCTTGGAGTTGTGGCTGCTTTTGTTAAAATTTAAAATTTTTTTGGGTTATGTCATTGTTCTATGGGCATTGAATGCATTGAACTATTATGGGGTTTTTTATTGCAAAAAGGATTATGGTGCTTAATTTGCTTTCAGTATTTTATAAAAATCATTTAAGCAGATAAAGTAAGCATTTTAATGGCAAATGAAATACTCCTTAGCACAAAAACTAGCCATTGAAATATTTGGTTTTAAATCTCAATACACAGCAGCTAGCTTTTTCTTGGCAAACATAATTTCAACTTCCAATTTTTCAAGTAAAAGGGCCCCATTTTCTGTGTGAAAATTTGTTGTAATTTTTATTGCTTGTGATTATAACAGTTCAGGAAAGAAGCTAAAGGCATTATAGTTTTCTGGGAACAAAGGGATCACATGAAATAAAACATAAAATGTATGCCTTGCATTACATTTTTAAATCAAAACGGTAAGTATCATGCAGCACTGTTTACAAATCAATGACACTTCTCACAAATGCAAGGCCACATAATGGTATCCTTGATCAAACCCTGGTAGTCACTGCAAATAGTTGTAAAATAGCTTACTAGGGATAAAATATTAATTTGTGTAAATTGAATAAGTAGGTTTTATTTATTCTGCATGCATTTAATAGATGAAATTAAGTAGTTCCATCTTTAAGATTTGGATATTACCACCTAAAAGCTATAAAGTCCCTCTTTGTATAGCATCATTAGCATGATTTGCTGGCTTGCAGAGGTCAGAGCCGAGCTACTTAGTCCTGATGCCATTAACAAAAAGTGCTCTTTCTAACTGGACCCTATTTTGATTCCAAGACTAACGTTTTGGATTGCAGAAATTTGAACACATCTGGGTGGCTGGGCTATTCCATCCCCAGGACAGGACTTTGTGCTTCCCCTCTGAACTCATGAGGTTCCTGTTGGCCCATTTCTCCAGCCTGTCACGATCCCTCGCAGGGGCAGTAGGAACTTGTGGTGCCCCCAGTACAGCTGCAGAATCAGGCGAGTTTTGCACTATCTCTGCAGAAAATACTACAATAGTGGCGTAGTTCTTAGAATTTCTGAGGTTTGTTCCATCCCTCCTGCAGTGACTGGAAGATGGTAGCAGGCTAATCTTAGTAGCCTTACTGTTAAGATTAGTTGGGTTTTTTTTTCTCCTTTGAAAATGCAGACTTTTCTTTATGAATATGGGACAGGAGTTTTTTGTTATTGCAACAATTATTGAAAAACTATTTCTTGAGTACTTTTATATTTTAAAAATAGCTAGTTTTCATAAAGGTGACATTTAAATGCCAAACTTGTGTTCACAGAACTTGGAGTCAAAGGATCACAGTCACAAAGTGATTCTAAGAAAAGTTTATCTCACTGAAGCTCTACTTAGTGCCCAAAATTCATTCTCTTCAGTATTTTTAGGTCCTTTCTCTGCAGCTCTTGAAACGAAAATATTTTAAATTGGCAGAAATACAGTAAAAAAAACCCCTAGATTTATCTGAACATGAGCAAATGTGTATACCAGTCATAATTCAGTCAGACGAATGTTAGAATTCTGTGCTGACTGAAACTGGGGCAGGCGGGGAACGATAATGAGGCAATAGTGTCCGTTGTCCATGGGCTTCAGTTGTTTTCCAGCTTTGTGAAGGAAGTGCATTTGAATCTTGTAGATAAAAAGCTTTTGGGACAAGCTTTGTCATAATGACTTTAACTGCATTTGCGACAAATGGAAGAAGGTATACTACTTTTCTTCCCTTTACTTCCACTGAACTAAAGAGTCAGAACTAAGACCATGTGCAAAAGTAATCTTTCTCTGCCTATTTACATCACTTATAAATTAGCTGCAATGCTTTTGGTGTCTGTGGAGTTACTCTGGCACAAAACTGGTAGAAGAAGAAAAAATTATCTCCGAGGAGAGATCATACAAGGTCATACAAGCCTTTATTTTAGCTGCCTTAAAATGGTAGATTATTAAGAAGTCTTAGTTTTCAGAGCACTCTGGGGCAACAAACTATTGTTGTTCTCCACTGATTACTTCATGTCATTTACCAAGTCTCCTTTTACCATCTTCTGAAGCCCTTGCTCCCCCAGGCAGCCGCAATCTCTGGTGAGGAGCTCTGGCTCCAGGTCTGTGTGCAGAATCCAGCTGGCTCTGCATTGCTATTACAGCTCCCTTTGGCAAAGGGCACATTCGGAGGCTGCAATAGAGAAACCAAGTCAGGGCTGAAGCTTCCAGGTGAAATCAGTTTCCTGACTCTTGTTTCTCCTTTGGCAGAGGCTGTAAAACACGTCAGTGTGGTTTTTTTGTTGTTGTGTATAGTACACAGGACACACAGATTCCTGAATTATTTCGTTGTGGATACTGCAAGTGTCAGTAGATTTTCCTGCCCATTAAAGGTCAGACAGTAGTTAGGATTCTTCCCTGATTACGTGCTGTTGAATTAGTAAAAGGCAATTAAAAACGAAAAAAAGGCACCCTTTGCTAGCATGACTAGCAAAGGGTATCAGGAATACACTTTAACCAGGAAGACAGAGCTGGGAATTAATGGGCTGACGATACTGTCCGAGCAATAACAAAGGAGCTTTCTGCACTGACAGCACCAGTCAGGGCCCTCTTTGAACCGGATGGAGTGAGCAGTACAACTGGCAGGTCAGTTAGACACACAGGTGTACCAGCACATATCTACTGGATGGATACCATCCTGAAAAGCAAAAAATGTTGATTTTTCTCTTTGAGAGCCCTCTTTTCTTTTCCAGTTACTCTTAATAGTGCAAAACCAGGGGAAGTTGGGTTGTTTTTTTTTTACCTACTCTTCTCCACAAGAGGAAAAGCAGAAATGCCAGCAAACACAGGTAGGTTCCCACCTGTCCCAGGGGTTTGCCACACTGGCCATACAGCAACAGAAGAGTTTTTGCAGTAGTTGGCTCTGGTGATAAGTATGGGCCAGCTGTGACAGCAGCACACACCAGCTGCAGTCCTAACACCTCCAAACATCCCGGAGGGATCAACCAAATGAGGCTATGGTCACCCTTGAGAGGAGAGCGAGAGGCAGAGGAGGGACAAATTGCCAGCATCTGCTGGATCATGAATGACAGAAAATTAGTTTAGAAAACAGCTTTATATGAAAAATTACCAAGAGGAGATGGCAAAGGAGAGACAATGAAACCATTTACTTTTTGCACCTTTTAATTCTAAAGTTGCTGAGTCATTTTAACAGTAAATACTCCTGAATTAATTTCAGGTTTATTGTTTGATGCCATTAACCCTTCTTGTTAGATAATGCTATAACCCTACTTCAGCTGCAATCAATGATATCAACGTGTGGGAAATTATTTGTGGAAAAAAAAAATTAGAACATTATTTCTACCAGGTTTACAATTTAAAGTAAAAATCTTTGTAAAGTTTAGATGCTCTAAGTCTGAATATATTCGGCTTGGAAAACATCATAGCCCAGAATTACCTTATTTTACTGAGCTTTTTGTTGTGAAGTCATGATAAGTTCATCACTGTTGTAATGTTCCGTAATTCCCACAGCCTTTGAGTGGGAGCCCATGAGTTACATGAATGCTTTGAAAATGACTTATTATTGTTAAATTCATGCCTGTCTTCTTTCTTTCTAAAGGGTTTGATAGAGTTGTACACATCTATTTTGTGCCTCCCACCATTGTGCATTTCTGCGTGTTCAGTTCTAAAACTCACTCGAGCAGCTGGTGCATATGTACATAGCTGTATGTATGTGTGTATGAATGTATATGTTTATACTTCTCTGTCTAAATATATCCTGTACAGTGTATAGAAAATGCGTAATGTATGTATATATGTACAGATAGGGAGCCATTATTCATCCATTCTATGTGCTAAAGTTTTTTATTCATTTGCTAATCCACAGTTTCCTATTTGGTGAATCCTTGCAAATTTCAGAGCTTTGCACCTTTTTTCTAAACCAGTCTGAGTTCAGTATTTTCTGTGTAGAAATGTCAAATATATTCCATGAATTTTCTGGCTTTTACATTACTCTCTTTGCCTTTTCTCATTTGACCTGTAGAAGTCTGCCAGAGAATACTTAATTGAGCCTATAATGCCTGTTAGAAATGCTGAATAAATAACTACAGTCATAGAAAATACTTCCTTGCTCATTATATACTCATTCTCTTCCAGCCTTCTGAGATGCTTTTTTGTAAAGCTCTATTTTTCGTGAAGCTTGATAAGAGATTGATGATTTTTTTTTTTTAAAGTCTTTGGCAGTGGTGAATTGAAAGTAAACCAAGTTACCATTTATCACTGAACTGTAGCACACAGAACAGGAGGCAATGGATGCTCTTTAATAAATCAATATTCATATTGCCATAGTGATCACTTAAAACCAACCTGTGAGTTAAATACAGACTGTGCGCTCTGTTCAGTGAAACACCAGCTCTGGTACAATGGTAATTAAATAGTAAGGACATTGCAGGTAGTTTATTTCTCAGCAAGCATCAAGACTTCTTCAGGATTTTCACAATGCATTTCAATTGTATATTCACTTTCCAAAGCTATTCTCTTTATTTTTCAGCCTAAACTGAGCACAGCTGGTTGCTTGATTTAGTTGTCAAATTAATGTCCCTTTCCACGTTCTGTCCTTTCCTGGGCCTGGAATCTGTGCAGCTCCTGCACTGCGTGTGACATTCCCACTGTCCGTGTGGGACCTGGGCAAACAGTTGTGAAAGGAGATGTGGAGTAAGACAATTTCTTATTCATAATGAGGACTCAAACATGTACATTATCAAAGTATAATCAGGGCCTGTTCTTTTTCCCTTTTGATGAAGTTAAAAAGAAAGCCTTCTGTAAAGCAAATCTATTAGCTGTGGTTTTTTTTTTAAAGCATTTCACAGACCATGCAGGGCAGTAGTTCAGCAAGTCTTGTTTCTGTCATTAAAAAGGTGAAGCAGAATTTTCTGGGCATTTATTTCCACCTTTTGTACCCCATGTGGCAAAGACTTGTGTATATTTAATCAGATATTCAGACACCAATCAAAATAAAGTGAACCACAAGTCTGAGGAAAGCTTGGAAGTTTGCTATGGAAAATACTGAGAATGTTCTCTTTCTCGGTGTATTGGTTAGTGAGCATTTGTAAGCTTTTATTTCAAATATAGGAATAAACTTGTAGCATTTCAAAACCTTAGTTTTGCGGTTTTCAGCAGGAAAAAATATTTAATGTCAGGAATTCCTGTGACAGATGGCCTTTCATTGGTGTCTGGCCAATTGGTGCTGTTTGAATACTTGTTTTCCTCTTTAAAGGAGAACGGAAGCCTGAAAGTTTGTTAAAGTCATTGTACTGCAGGAACAGTTTTAAAGTTTAGGAAGCCAATTGGGGTATTAATCAAAATTGAATCTGTTTAAAAATTCAAGTGTGAATTCAGGGGGAAAAAAAAAGCAAACAAAGTTCTTTTATATCCACATTTGAATTATTTGTATTCTGAAGGACAAAATGTGCTCAAATTTATTGGCAGTAAAGGCTCTTTGATAAAAAAAGTATAGTCTTTAAGAAGGAAACATTTTACTTACAGACTGTATATGTTAATTTTTTCATAATGGAATCAATATAAAATGTTGGAATATTTTTAATAATTAATATGTACTCTGCAATACACTGGAAGCCAGTGTTCATAGTTTCCTAACTGAAAACTGCACATTTCTTGTATCTGTATCGGCACACTAGGGAGTGCTGAGCTCCTACAGAAGGCAAATTTTTATAAAAGGAAGCATCTGCTTTTAATTCCTTGGGATATTTTCTGGAAGTCTCTGTTCAGTATAATTTAGAAAACTATTGTTTATGTTTGTTTTTAAAACTTTGCAAAAGTTGTTAATTTCTCACGGCTTCTTTTGTGAAATCAGTATTATTGTGTGTGATAGCATTTAAAAATAATAGCATGTTCTTTTTCTAAACTAAATTTTATATCCAATTAATGTCTTCAGTCACAAAGAGGAATTTGCATTGTTATGTTTGTATATAGAGTATCGCAGTGCATGATTTAGCCTATGCATTTTATTAAATGCTGTTGTGTCATTATACTGTTGTGGTTAATACTAGTAGCTAAACGAGGTTTCTGTCATTAAAGTGAATTACAAATATAATTGCATTCTTGAGTTTCATTCTGTAGCTCATTCAATTTCCTCTTGAACAAATGCCGTCTAAACCAAATACAGAAATTACAGTCTTTTAGGGAGAAACTGTATTTTGCCTTCACTACAGTGATTATTTTATGGGAGACAACCGGGTCTGGTGCAGAAGGGAAATCCCATGAACGTTACTGATTCCAAGGAACTGCTCTAGGAGGAGAGGGAGCTTTTCCAAAGGTTTTAATGTACGTGGAACAGACAAGTTTCCAGGGGCGCCAAGGCTGGCGCTGCGGGGCAGCCGGCCCGGGCTCGGGGGCGGCGCGCGGGGCTCGGCCGGGCTGGCGGAGCCTCCGCCAGGGGGCGCGCGGGAGCGCTCCCGCCCCTTCCGGCCGTGTCCGCCATGGCGATGAAGGGCCGGTTCCCGGTCCGGCGGACCCTGCAGTACCTCAGCCAGGGCGACGTCGTGTTCAAGAGCTCGGTGAAGGTGATGACTGTGAACTACAACACGGCGGGAGAGCTGAGCGAAGGCGCGAGGTGAGGGCAAGGCGCGGCGGGAGCGCGGGCTGCCCCTGCCAAGACACCAGGGCTGGCGCGGGCCGCGCCCTCCGCAGAGACAACGCGCTAGGCCGTTGTGTGCATTTTCTCTGCAGAAAGTTCGTGTTTTTCAACATTCCCCAGATTCAGTACAAGAACCCTTGGGTGCAGATCATGCTGTTCAGGAACATGACTCCCTCGCCCTTCCTCCGGTTCTACCTGGGTAAGTCCCGGCAGCCCCGGGCCGCGGGGGCCTCGGAGCAGTGGCTGGGTCGCTCCGGCAGCGTCGTTACAGCCTCGTTTGTGTCGTTCGCACTCGGCCCTGCTTCGGCTGCAGCGGGGAACGGAGCTGCTTGATAGGAAAAGCGGCTTTAGCTGTTAGCAGCTCCCCTAGACTCACCCTCATGGAGATTTTACTTTTCCACTTAAACGTTGCATTGTACATTAACTGCAGCAGGGAAGCATATGATTCGTGTGCATTTAAAGCCTTTCTATACAGCATGCAGGAGGGAAGTGGTATAGTTTGATATGCCATTATGATTTTTTCTTGACAGACAACGGAGAACAAGTTTTGGTTGACGTGGAAGATAAAACCAACAAAGAGATAACAGAGCACATTAAAAAAATCCTGGGGAAAAGCAAGTAAGTAATGTGGTATGCTAACATACCATCTAGCATACATAATACAAACTTTTGTGGAATATAAAAGGAAATGCCATGTTTCCCAGACAAAATGGACACAAGCAAGGTAAAGTCCACAAGCTAGGAACTGTGACTGCATCTTTCTGACAACCTGGGTCCAGGGAAGGGGGAAGAAGTATTGCAATTCAGGCTTCTGATAGTAACGAGCAGATTTATTTTCTAGAGAAATGCTTGAAAAAGAAGAAAGGAAAAAGCTATCACATCCAGCAACTTTTGGGCCCAAGAAGTACCATCTGCGAGAATGCATGTGTGAGGTTGAAGGCCAAGTTCCCTGTCCTGCTTTTGTACCATTGCCCAGAGAGATGAGGGGAAAATACAAAGCTGCTATGAAAAATGAAGCATCAGCCTGACATCTCAAGATCTCATGGCTGGACAATGAAGGTGCTTCAGTGAGAGACAAGAGCTGACAGTTCCTGGGAATATGAACAAGCAAGTTCATTAGGTATAGACAACCCTGCCTCATAAGCCTTCTTACAGCTACAACTAGAATAACTAAGTGAAAAATAAATAAAAATGAAAACTGGCACCAAAAAAGCTGTGGTTCTACCAAGTATTATAATGAACACTGGAAAACAACATTTAGTGTAGAGTCTTACTTCCTACTCATGGCTGCAGGTAAACAATTACGGCAAAACCAAGATCATGTTTTCCTTGGGATAGAGAGGCTAGACTAAAAAGTTAAATCTTAGAAGCAGCACAGAATTCCATGATTTGTAGAAAGTGGTACAAAAGTATTGCTACTGATTCCCATCTTATAGTAACTGAACACAGCCAAATGATAATGTAACACCAGTCTCAAGTGTTGAATTTTCTTAATTTATGTAGTTACAAATTAGAAACAGTTCAATCTCATTTCTAGCAAGACACAACTTTTGCAGTTCATAGTGAGCTCTGAGAAGCACTGATCAAGTCAGGAACCTCAGCTGGAAAGGAGAAGGGGCGAGTTGGTAAATGAAAGGTAAGTTTTACAAGTATCAAAAAAAACCCTAAATCATCATAGCTTCTGCTTCACCAAACAATTACCCTATACCTCTAATATGTATTAACATGACAGATTGTTACTCTACTCTACAGACCTTTACATCAGGCTTACCTCTCTGCAAGTTCTGAACTCATGGTTGAGTACAAAATTTCACACTGATGTAAGCG
Organism: Pardalotus punctatus; assembly: GCA_013400915.1. Taxonomy (NCBI): domain Eukaryota; kingdom Metazoa; phylum Chordata; class Aves; order Passeriformes; family Pardalotidae; genus Pardalotus; species Pardalotus punctatus. The sequence goes on along the minus strand of VZTX01021305.1, from coordinate 14,497 downwards.
CCCTGTACCAATTGTAAAGGACAAACACAACACAAAATAAACATGTTGTTTTATTTCATCTCTGTTTACAAAGTTTCCATACAGAGTAGTGCATGCAATTGTAACAAAAGTCAATGCTAGTTATTGAACTTTATGCTTAAGACATCTTATCTTCATTCCCTGGTGCCTTGCAAGCCTCACTGCAGTCCCTGTACCAGCAAAGGTCTTCACTGTGGAGATGACTTTAGTATTAGCTGTCTAGTCTACCACATTTAACACTGACAAAGATCATGAGGTATGCTAGTTTGTTACCTGCTTGTAAAAATAATGTATTACATATACAATAAGAAAACTTGCGCTTTAGTGTATTAGCCAGAAAATATAAACAAGGCAGGATAGTTGCAACAAGGAAAAAGACACTTTTTAATGTGAAAGCTGAAGCCACTGAAACACACTGTCATGTTGATACCAAAAAAAAGCATTAGGTAAGAGTGCAGGAAGCAATCCTGGCTAGCAACCAAGTCTGCCTTACACTATCTCTGCTAAATAATTCCAGGGATTCTGTTTAGCTATCAACAGTTTTTGCTGCCTTCATGAATCTAGTGCCAGGCACCTATGTTCTGTTCGAGACCTTCCAGAATTCTTTCCTACTTGGTGCAAAATAACACTCAGGGACTCAATCAGCCCAAATAAAACATCAGTGTAAGAACTTCACAGTCTTAAGCCAGCCTCTTCCGCACACCTTTCAAATCCAGATTCAGGCTCCAACAGACTGAATATCAGGTATCCTTGACTGGCTGGTCTGAGTTACTTCAATCCCTTACTAATGCTAGTAAGTGAGGATATAGGTGGTTTGGGCTTTTTAAACAACAGTTCCACAAGTCCCTACCTCCACTTATTTACAGCTAGGCACTAGAGTTCCTGCTCTTTAGCTAACAAGAGTTACTTGTCTCTAAACTTTTATGCAGTGCTGGGGTTACAGCTATGCCAGTATCAGACACATAGTTAAAAGACATGTCCCATTCCACAGAACTTCACACTTCTGAGTAAGCCCACTACTGTTAGTGCTGTACAGTGTTACCTGCCTGATTTTCCTCTGTTTCGGCTTTAAATAAAGAAACCCTTTAAGACTAACTCACCACCACTGCTCCTGCGAACACTGATTCCTGATGATGGGCCTGTGCCTCTCAAAGATAATAAAGCAGTTCAGACTCCATCTTTCTCAAAAACCCTGCATTTGCCCAGCTGTAGGCCCTCCTGCATCACGGGTACTGGCTGTCACCATCCCCCAGGATTACAAGAGGTCTTCAATCTGAAGTTCCTTACTTAAAACAGATATGCCTGATTCTCATAAAAACTGAGGGGAATCTAACATGAGAGAGAATTGCCATTTGGCACTACTGCAGCCACAGACTTTGTCTCTCAGCTTTCACAAAATTCCAGTTCAGTGGCATCTCAGCTTTCCATTATAAACAAAATTTTTTGTTGCTTGAGTGCTACTAAAGTGTTCCAGTCTCACAAATACAACAAACATGATCATTCTGTCACCCAGAGGATTTAAAGGAATGTGCAGATTCCATAATGTAATTAGCGATTGGAGGGTCCTTTATATTCTAGTTAGAAGTGGTGCTGGCCTGATGCTCCTTCCCCTGGTCCCTCACAAGCTCCCTCACAAGCAAGTCTGAAGCCAGCATGATGCTATGACACCATTTGTGCTCTGAGGAAATGGGAAACAAGAAGTGATGAAAGGCATCTAAATTTTACTTGGGAATCTTTATACCCACATTAAAAAGTTACTCATACTAAGATGAGTTAGAAAGTTCTCAGTCTTAAAATCCCTTTTATGTATTTATTAGCACTGCACACACTTGATCTGCGAGTGTACATTCAGCACCCCAGAGAATCACAGCAGCTTTTTAACAGCATGCTCCCAGAACACCATTAGCAATTCAGCTGCCCTGGGTCAGGAGAGGATGAAGGAGTTTTAGAAAAGTTTTCATCTTTCTAGTCAAAGCCACACTTGAAAGGCCAACGCTACAGCAGAACGCAGGAAAAAGGGCAAACCAACATTCCAACCACTTCCAAATCATAGTTCCCTATTAGCACTTAACCCCTTTGACCAAAATAAGCATTCCATAAGACTAGTTAGCATTAAAAGTGCTGTAAAAAGTTATTTCAGAATGTCTTACTATAAGCTTTTGAAACCAGCAGCATTCCTCAGTAATTCTTTCTTCAAGACTGCGTAGTAGTGGCAATGCCTAAATGAAAGTGCTTTTAAGTCAGGATTCTCCCAGTTCTCTCTGTGATCTGTACTCCTGTCTACAAGTACCTGCTTTACCTTCCCATATTTAACAGCAGACTGAATTATTACACAGCCCTATTGCTGCTTCAGTAGTTAGATTTCTCCTTCTGCTTTGCTAATGTGTGCTTCAGTTCCTTTAAGTTCTCTGTCAGTACCTCCACCTCATCCAGTCGTCCACTATGTTTGGCATCAAATATGTAAGCTTTAATATTATCTATCTGTTGCAGAAGCAACTCTTCCTCTATAGCCTCCTCTCCCGAGATCTCATTGCCATCCTCCACTTCAAAGGGATTGATGGAGGATCCCTCTTCAAATGGATTCCCTGAATTCCAACTGCTCGCAGGCTTTTGAAATGGATTTTCATCTTCTTCAAAAGGGTTTGAAGTACTGCCAGGTGCTCCATTACTTTGTTCATCCTCTTCCTCACTTTCAAATGGATTATATTCTTTTTTATCACTTTGCTGAGCTGTGTTAGAGACAGAAACCATTGGAGAGGTGTCTTTGGCAAATGGGTTAGCAGGATCTTCCTCTACCTGAGGGGTATCTGCTTCATCCTCAAAGGGGTTTAGACAGGCTGGCTGATCCCGGTCTTTGTCATACTGTGGGACATTCTGGGGTTTGAGTGTGAAGGTCAAGTGCTCTTTAGCTGGCAGCTGCCCAACAGCAGGAGTTTCAAAACTCGTGTCCCCTTTGATCGAAGTAATATCCAAATCGTGTTTGACTTCTCTGAAGTCTAAGGAGCGTGTCCTTGAATGCTGAGACATGAATTTATGGTGCTCTCTTTCCCACTCTTTTTCACGAAGGACTTGAAGTTCCTCCCTCTGTATCTCCTCCTCTTCTGCCTGTTTTTTAGAAAGCTCAATAGCTTTCAGAGTTTGTTGTTGATCATATTCATCCTGAAGCTGCATCAGGTTCTCCTGCAGCATATGGACCTCATCTATCCTATTAGCTGCCTTTGCTTGCTTAATAAAGGATGTGATATTGTCAATCTGCTGAAGAAGTGGGTCTGCTCTCTCACTCTCTCTCGAAATGCTAGATGTGGGTAACCAGCCTTCAGATTTTCTGACAGTTCCTTTCTTTATGGGAGTTTCATCACCATTAACTGCAGATGCAGATATGGAGATAAACTCCTGCTTTTCCTCTTGTTTTCCCTGTGTTTCAAGAGTGACCTAAACCAAAAAATGTAGTAAGAAAACACAATGAGCTTGGAAGATTTCATTCTAAATATCCAAAGGTACAAGTTAGCTGATCTTAAGACATTGCTGGCTGTTGCTAAAAGGGATCAGCTGCAGTTTTTGTTACTTTGCAGAAAATTCTTACTTTCATACTATTCTTTAAAAGCTTCCCATGAGTTTGTGATAATACTGATCAAAATCCCATGACATCTGCCTCTACAAACTTGAGGGCAAGTAGGAGCAACAACAGTTCTCTTTATAGAGAAAGAAAAAACACCTAATGCAGCTATACAAGGAGTGGTCTAGACTGATTTGGACATTAATCATATCACATACGTGTGGTGGTTTTACTTGGCCCAGTTTTTGCTAGTGGGTAGGGAGGGGCACAAAGATGGCTCCTGTGTGTCCTGTGTGAAGGTTCTGGATGTTTTTCACCCTGTCCAGCAGAGCCACTCTCTGTTGGCTCTGAAAATGATGGACATGCTGCTGGCCAAACCTGGGCCAAGTAGAAACGTTAGTTACGCCTCTGTGAAAACATATTTAAGAAGAAATCAAAACAATGGGTGCACGCACTTCTTTGTAGCCAGGGGAGGAGGAGGAGGTGAAAAGATGTGAGGGAAAACAACATGGAGACACCAAGGTCAGTGGAGAAGGTGGGGGAGGAGGTGCTCCAGGTGCTGGAGCTGAAAACCCTCTGCTGGCCGTGGTGAAGACCATGGGGGAGCAGGTGGTCCCCCTGCAGCCCATGGAGTCCAG
>VZTX01021305.1:0-10272 GCA_013400915.1 Pardalotus punctatus | reverse complement strand
GGGCTGCTGCTCGTGAGATTGGACCCACGCCAAAGAAGTTCACACAGGACTGTCTGTCGTGGGAGGGACCCCATGGCTGAGGAGAGGACTCTTCTCCCTGACGGACTGACCCTGACCAAAGGAAAAACCCCATACCCTGCCCCACCCTGGAGCTGCTGGTTGTTTGAAGGAGGGGAGGGGGTGAGCTGAGGAACGGTGTCTTAAGAGGGAAGGGGGGTGAGTGAAGAAATGGTGTCTTAAAAGCTTATTTTTACCTCTCATTTATCCTCCGACTGTTAGGTTAATAAATCACTTTGCAACTTAAGTCTCTCACCTGTTTGCTCATGTTTTTCGTGCGTCCCCTCCCCATCACTGCCTCATCTCAACTCATGAGTCCAGTGTGTTTGTGTTAGTTTGAGTCCTCTCCTCTGCGTAAATGCAGCAGGAGAGAGCATAGAAAGCAGACGTCGTAGGTCCCTGGCATTTGGCCAGGGTCAAACCACGACAATATGACTACAGCAGACACGTGTAATAGAATATCAGTGTTTAAGGTCACTGATATCACTGGCTTTTGCAATGGGATGATTCTTATTTCTCAACTTATACCTCAAGAGGAAGTTGGCTTCTGTTTATAACCAATTATGTCCTCCCTCCTAAAGGAAAAAACCCTCTCTCCCTGAAGAGGCATCCTTATTCTAATATGTCCTTTTCCACCAACAAAAGAAGTTTCCAAATTCTACTTAAGTAAGTGAATTCCTGAACACAATTTCGAAGTCAATATAAACTAATACACTCACTTCAGGGCTTGCTCTGCACACACTGCAGCAGAAACAGCCCATGCACCCAAGTCCCTACTGCTTTCTGGAAGTGTCCGGCTGCTCTGTGCCCACCTACTTCTGTTCTGCGCAGAACACAGCAGAAGCTAGGTGAATCCCTGGAAAAGGGGATGGGACAATACAAATGAAGAAATGACAAACTAAAATCCAGTGTTGAAGGCAACTACTCATACCCACACAGCTCCCAGGCTTATATCGATGACAAGGCCTGATACAAGACATAACAGATCCTAACCTGTCTTACCATATGCAGTCTTCTCTTCTGCAGTTCTTCATACTGGTCCTTGGTTGGCAGGGACATTAGACCAAGCAGTTTTTCCTGGCAAAAATTGAAATATTTACAGTATTGAGCCCATTTGCAGATATTGAGCCCATTTCTCAAGTCCTTGAGAAGAGAGGTACTACCAGCAGAAACCCCACAAACACATCAAAGATGCTTCTACACTGCAGTCCCTGCTGCAGGTCTGCGCACACCTTTGCTGCCACAGCTGCACTGTTGGGTGGGCTTACACCTCAGGAAAAGGAAGAGCCAAGGCTCACACACCTCCTGGGTTCCCCAGACCCAATGCTGCTCTGAGTGCAAGAGCTGTGTTCAAGACAGCTTATTTAAGGCTGTCATAAGTCATTAGGGGAACTACAGAAAATGCAGAAAACATATAGAACTAAAGCTCCTGTCAAAATAGTTTCAAACCACTTTGCCAGGGCTGCCTGGAAAAGAAGAAAACACTACCTAAAATTTACATTCATCTCACAGCATCTCACATCTCTATTTACCTGAACAAAAAGTGTAGCTGAGTATCTTATCATTCGCTGAAGTTGTAGTGTTTTAGGATGAGGCTGAGGATCCTCATGCAAGCCTAGACTCAAAATCTTCTTACTGAATCAAAGCAAACATACAGCTTCATCAGTTCAACAACAAAATCAGGAAAAATGCAAAAAAAGCAGAGAATACGGGATAAAAAACTTCTGATGTTCTTTCAGATAAACAGTTTTGGATATTACAATTTGTAACACTTTCCCCTCCCAGCCTTAGGAAAAAAAATAAAGAAACCCCAAAGAATTTGCTCCCCTTAAATGGTGCTGCTACTTGTTTCCTCTCTGCTTAGTTATTCCTGCTGCAGAGGAATGCATGAATTTTAAGGCTGGAGAAGAAAGTAGAAATTGGTAGTGTACAGGAACAGCATCTACCTTTTCAAATGCTCTTTACAACTGAGCAGACAAATTGATCACCCATATAATCAGTAAAGTCATAACAGAGATACACACATGCTGGGGGAAAAAGGGAGAGAGATGATCTTTTACCTTAAAGCATCTATAAATTCATACATTTTTTGAATCTCCACCCTCAAGTCATTAGCATGATCAAGGTTGTAGGTTGTCTCCCCAGAACTACAAAATAAAAATAATTTCACTGTAAGTCATGCTTCCAGTTAACAACATATTCAACACTACAAGTTATCCCAAGATGACCAAGATTCAACAATGGTAAGAACTGCTAACACTAAAGGGCTGAATGATTTTATTTCAAGCTCATGTTTAAAAACCTTTCTTCGTGACAGAAGTGGAAAATTACAATAATTTTGTGAACATGAACACTTCATAGAAGATTATTTTATTTATGATTGTATTATTACTTACTATTCTAGGAGAAACTGTATTCTAACACCAGAATGCCACTCTACGAATAATCCTAAAATATACACGTGCTTAGCAAACGTATCTATTTTGTGGGGATTTTTTTCAAGGCAACTTGGTGGGGACAAAACCTCTGACTGGGTAACTATACCATTAAAGCACAACAGTTACCTCCACTAGCATTTGTCAGAAAGCAAAAGCCTATGATGGCCAGGGTGTCGTATTTAAGATGCCGGTAACTGACTGTCCACATGGGGACACAGCCAATTACAGGCACTTTACTAGAGTCTCCCCTTTATTGATAAAGCAAATGAGGATTTAGTGGGGAAAATTCCTCACTGTTTTTTGGCTTCCCTTTTGTATCACAGATATAAATTATAAGAATCACTATCCATAGGATTCCAATTTCCAGGACACAGTACTAGTCAGAAATCCTGAATTTCACAAATAACAATTCTGCTGTTTTCTGATGTTTACTTTCATTATCCAGGACATTTGTATTTTTATTTTTCTCTAGCTGCCAAGCCACATAACCCAATCTTCCACGAAGTCATGACAAAAAGCAGTAATAACTTAGCATGTTTTTCACCTTCTGTACTTCTTTCTTCCTATTGCAAGGAGTGTTTTTACAAAAGCAGTTTTGTTACTAATTTTTCTACAACCATCAGATCTACAGGATGGGGGCAGCAATATTTGTTACCTTTAACTTTTCAAAAAGGCATGCTTCCTAGTCAAAGACCAATGTGTGTATTTCTCTCACTATACAAGCCAAAAGTATAACCTGGCAACCTCTTGCAGATAAGAGTTAGAGAGACTTAAATTACCCCAGTGAGAGAATACTACTGCAAAAAATTATGCACAAAACTGAGATATAAGAATGCTGCTTATCCACTGCAGCACAGGGTAGGCCAGGTACACTCAGAACAACTGCCAGGTGAAGATGCTTTACAGAGAACAGATAGGAAGTGTTCTAATGATCTGCTGCTGCTAGCACTCCTTGGAAGCCAGAGCATCTAGCTGAGGATAGCAACAGCTAACTGCAGCTGTTTTGAAGAGGCTCATTCACACAAGAATTGTAGCCTTGTACTTTTTTGCAAAGATGTGTCAAAATATGACAGTAGTGCCTCACAGGGAAGTAGCTTAAAAAAGTTAACAAATCAAAGAACTTCTTTGTATGTTACCAGTAATAATTAATTCAGTACTACTTTGTTTGAAGAGCATCCAGAAGACAACCAATAATAAAACACTGAGTTATAATTTACACACTCTTGCAGTCTTAGTACACTTCCTTACTACTTCCCACATTTAGAGGAAAATTACATATATTCATAAACATAACCAGCAATGGGGCTTACTTTAGTGATTCTGCCATCCTTATATATTCTGGCGCCTTCTGGTCAACTTTCTCCATGCAGAGTCGGAGTTTCTTGTTTAAAACAAAACGTACAAAAAAGAACTTACATTAAAACACTAATGCAAGAACACACTGACATCGATCTTTTCACGCTGCTTGTGCACATTTAAAGTTAGCCACGATGAAAGCCACTTCAACTATTCAGGATGACAAGACCCTCCACTTATCGTCAAGACATATATAGCATTGTCAGGAGCAGAGAAAGACTCATTGTACACCTGCAAGGTGGACTTAGAATCCAGAAGCTTTTTGAATGGATGACTTGAATAACTTCTAGCCTTCAATCTCTTTACCAACAAGAGCACCAACAGAAACTCCCAGTAATACTAACCTGGGGAGTTTGTGGACTCTACTGAAAAGATATCTGGTGATCATCAGTACCTGCTGTGAAGCACGTTGGAACATAATGTTGATAGAGATGGTTGAACAAAAGCATTTGCCATCAGTGTGAGAACAAACAGTGCTGACAACAAGAAGCCCCACAGTTCCAGTGCAGCCCACCAATCAAATCCACAACACATCACTGGTTTAAACATGTTCACAATTTTAAGAGTGGCATCTCTGAACTACTAGTTCCAGATTATGAGAATGAAGATGTATTTTAAAAATACGTTTGAAGTTAATATGGCATATAAATACTATATTGCAAGTAATTCCAACATTTCAGGTATGTCTCTTACGTGACATAAACACCCAACAATCTCTTCTAACATAAGTCAGTGTTAAGCCATAAAGTAAGAGTTTAGATGTGAGATAAAAAGCCAAAAGTCAAGTAGTGACCACTGTAGACATATACACTGTAGCACAGAGCTTGACTTACCTCATAGAGTTTCACAATCTCTGGTGTGTATTCTTTCTCATCAATCTGCTGCTCTCTTTTCAACAGGGTGTCTTTGCAGTGCTGACAGCAACGGATTCGGTCATCATCCTTCTCATCCAGAACAGAGCTCACACTGCTTATGCTGCTAATGCTGCCACGGCGGGAGCCGTGGACACTGTTAGGTGAGGAGTTCGGGCTGGTATGAGAACCCAAGGCCTCTTTGCTGGCACTAGTGAGTTTGCCTAAAAATTATACACAGGTAATTTTACAGTAACTGGAGAAGCCAACAGATTTACCAACACTAACAAACTGCCTTTTAAAAGAAACTTTACATTCAGGTGGTATTACAAAAGCAAGTTGAAAGAGTCTGCTGAAAGACATGTAAGGATTGCATGACAACCACGACTGCAAGTCAGAATTTGGATCTTCACCGTAAATCCTGCTGTATTTAAAACTAGCTAGAGGACACAATGCTGAGCATCACCTACTTTGCTTATGCCTAGAAGCATTCTTATGTTTGAGCCTGCACAGTCACAGAACAATGTATAGAACAGATATGATAATGGTGTCCAGGCATTGTGCTTGAACACTAGACAGTTAATGTCATTTATCCCCACATTAAAAAACAGTTCCCTCTCCAGTGCACCAGATGAGGAAAATAAAAACTTAAAGTGGCTCTTAAAGGCCTATGCATTGATTTCCTTAAATTGTTGTTCCAAGGCCCAACATTGGAACAACACAGACAAGACTGGAAATATCCACAATATTTTTAAATGTCAAGAACCTTGGCAGTTCCTAGAGTTAATAGCTCCATAGTTACGGTACTCTGTAGAATAAAGAGTAGCTGTATTTACCAGAAGTACATACTGCTACTACTTCTATTACTTTTTCAGTGTTATGCAACGCTTCCAAATCTGAAGGAAGAGAGATGAAGAATGGAGAAATCATTCTTTGTATTCTGTTTCACAGACAAGTGTCTGCATGAAACTGAATGGAAGTTTCCCGCAGAGCCAGACTCTTACCAGCATATTTTTTTCTAATGACAAAAAGCCAAGATGCACCCAGAGTGAGAGAAGAAAACGAGAAATTAACTCCACAGTACTTACTTGCCAAAGGAAGACTGACAAGTTCCATGCACTTCTTGCACATAATAGACCCACAAAGGCGGCAGTGGTGACGTCGGTTTCGGATACTGAACTTACTGCCACAGTCTGGGCAAAATGGAACATCCTGATCACTGACCCAAGGCACAACAGACTTCTCTATAGCTGTGAGCAGGAATATACACCACATAAGGATTCAATTAATTCCTCAGCTGGTTAAACTACAGGGGGAAATAGTCTCAGGTAAGCTCATACCAACCTCTTATTTTAGCTGACTCAGTGTTTGCTCTGTCAAACGATGTAAGCTGATAGAAGATAAACAATATATTCAGGAAAATTATACTTTTGCAAAGAAAAAACCCAACACAACTCACCCCAACAAGAGAAAGAAACCTGGCATTTTTAAGAAAGAGGAGTCTCAGTCGGTTTTACAACAGATTCATGCAACTTTTGTATTTTTTTCTAATTCCATATTCATACAATGACTTGTCGAACCTGTACAAATCAGCACATTTTGGACATAATCCTTATTGCAGCCAACATTACTGCATCTGAGCCAAAATGCAAGTGTTATCATTGGCAGATTTTTAAGAATGAGAAGCTGGAAGAGTCATGATAAAAACACTGGGGAGCAATTTAGTAAAGTAAGAAACAGAGAAAATAAAACAGGAGAACAGATGGTTCTTGAAGCATGTGGAATTAGAATCTTCAGCTTGAAAATAGTGCATAGAAACAGAAATCATACCCACAGCAAGGGTCAAACCATGCACTCAATGTGTAAAGAGAGTCATAGTTAAGTATCCTTTATGAAGTGTACTTCCAGATAAACGAGTACACTTCATATTGAAATATACTTTTTTAAATCTAGGAAACATTTACAAGGCTGGAATATTAAAAAGCACCGAATTTACCTTTTCTAGCCTGATTATTAACTTATTGACTTCAACTACATAGTGATCAATCCTGGCTGCTCGGTGTTTCTTGAATTCAGACAGATGGCTTCTCATAGCACCTGCAGGGATAACAGAAAGTTGTCGTAGTCACCCAAGTACTCTGTATGGATTTAAGTGCCACTTGAAAGACAGCTGTCTCTTCTTTTCACCATTTATTTTTCATGTTCAAATTCAATCTTAAAGACACATTAGAATTCTACATTTTCACAAGTGTTGCTGTAAATAAAACATGCACATTTAAGCCTAATCTTCAGGGTAGTAATAAACAGTGTTTTACTTTTACTACAGAAGACAAGCTGGACTATGTTAAAGAGAATACTGCAACCATTTTTTTTCTCCATCTTCATTTGTCAGTTACATTTGGTAAGCTGTTACCTACTAGCAGTGTTCTCAAAACCAACTCCCTTTCGTTTCCTGGCTACATGTTGAACAAAGGGAAGACGCAAGTCCAAGGATTACTGGAGGTCTATGCAACAGCAATTTTGTTTCAGATTTCTGATCATCTCTACACCTTTAGGGGTCTGAATCAAATCCTCGATGACAGTTCAGATTTCCAGAAAACTGATCACCAAGTATTGAAAAGAGCAATTCAGCATCTCTTTAAGAAATGTGCAATTCATAGTTGATAATGCTGGTTTAAGTTTAAGGTTACTCCTTTTCCAAGTAAGGTGAGTGAGGTATTAAAAATCAAAGTTATAAACAAAAAACAAAAAAAACCCAAACCAACCAACCAACCAACCAACCAGTCAACAAAATCTTTCTTCCAACTGGCAGAACTAAAAATCAGATGTTGCTTTTTAATGCTACCTATTAGGAATCTCACTTCCTCATGCCAATGAAATAACCAAAAAATCTCAAAAGATGCATCCATAGGAGTGAAAGAGTCCCTCTGGGTAACTGATTTAGGCCACTGCTTTGGAGACACAGTCCCTTTCACTGATCCGTCAAATCCCAAGCTAAAATCCCTAAGGTTCATATTCTCAACTCTCACCAGAAAGCAGTTCTCACTTCTCTAATGTTCATAAACCTTCTGCTTAAATTTACGCTTAGCTAATATTTACACTATGATTTTTGCTCAAATAGTTATAAAGTCAAGAGTAAAGTAATACAGTGGACTCAGTCCTAGTCTCTCAGCACCACTTTCCCATGATCCACCAGAGGAGGTGCTGTTCCCTCCTCCAACAATAACCATAGCATTTCAGTTATAGTAACAAGCAATTGCCAGTAGCAGTATTTGTAATTACAGGCTCAGTCATCTTATCCTTGAAATTCTAAAAATGTAGACTATATTCAGAGGAGTGGGGTTTGTTTGTTGGTTTTTTGGTTGTTTTTTTTTTAATTTGTGGGTTTTTTTAAGTAAGTCCCCTTTTAATAAGAGGTGATCTGCACCTCAAATCCAAGGAAAAAGCTGAAAGTTTAAATCAATGGATTATCTTTTTGTGAAACATGCAAATTAACAGCTACTTTAAGTGTAGCCCAAAAACTGGAGATTTTCTATACCTACAACTTAGCTATTAATTAGTGGATTATCTGTTTTATATAGTCACAAGATGAAGCTAGTTGCACAGAGGTAAACAGATTCAGCAGACCTCAGCAGCACAGGCACAATGACATAACAAACAGCTACCTGAAGGGTAGTTTGGGTACTGATTCTATACATGTATATTTTCTTCTCCACATTAACTGCATTTTCCCCACACCCTACCTAATGCAGACAGGTGCACAAAGTCAATATGCAAACCATAACCTCCGCTAGCAAATCCAATGCAGCACAGACACAATACCAACCCACTTCAGCAATACTGTAGCACTTTCCCAATTCAGATCAAAAGTTATCCTAGCTCTCCTACCTACTTCCTGAGGCTCCCACATGTATGGATCTACTCCACCATAGCTGAATGACTCATATTGTTCCTGAGATCCAGAATCAGTTCTGTCATCTTGCTTCAGCAATTTCTTCTTTGCTCTTTTGGCTTTCTGGACTAGATCTGAGAAAGATAAACCCAAGTTATCTAACATGTCAGGTAGTCACCAAATATTTGTCATGTGAAGCCAGTATAAAATTCCTCTTCTTTTAGCAGAAATATTTTTCCTGGATGAATTTATGCTCAAAACATTCTTAGAACCAAAATGCAGTTCACAGCACCACAGATGACACAAAATGCTCTTTGTTGTCTGTCATAAAGCAGCATGAAGTCCTAAGGACAAAACAGTAGTTTAGAACACTCCATTACGGGACTTCACTGTAAAACAGTGATGTGTCTTAAACTATGGGACCTGTCTCACAGCATAGGACATCATATGGTTATATTTTAATTCTCCTAATTCCCAATTATTTTCTTCAGATTCAAGGATGTTCAACACTTTCCTTGTCTTGCTGCACAAACTAAGAATTTCAGTGTGCTTGTACACGTAAATAATTTTTAAGTACTCAACAGCCCACTGTTAGGGTTTCACTAAGAAAAATGATTAACACTTCAAAAGTCCATCTCAGGAGAAAAAAAAAAATCAAGACTGCCAGGCCACTATTTCTAGCATACTAAAACAAAACCAGAGAGATTTTTGCAGGAATCACACAGCATCATCGCCAGATTTTAAATACTGTTCACGGAATATAAAATGACATTCTGTATGCAAGGAGGTTTAAAAGGGAAATATCTTAGTAAAACAGAATTAAAATGGATTTTCGAAACACTGCTGAAAGGTGGAAATCCATAAGAGACACGGGACAGTCCCAGCACCTCCTGCCAGCTTCACCACCCGCATTCGTTTCCATGTTTTCCCAACAACAGCTTTTTTTAACTTCACATTTTAACTGCACCCACAGTTTTATCTACTGTCGAAACAAGAAATTAGTGAACTGGAACCGGGCAAGTACTGGAGATTCCCAGTATTCTTTACAGTTTTCAAGTAATGCTTGGGTATTCACTGGGTTACAGTATAATTCTGAGTTTCCAGATAAAAGCACAAAAAACCCTAAAAGGTCAATGACAAAAATCGTGCATAAAATCAGACATTTGGAAAGTAATGTCCTTTAGCGCCTACTTTAGAATTAATTTATGGGAAGTATCGGGAGAAGCTAAGTACTAAGCTTCGCCCAAGGAGATTTACGGAAGAATGGAACTGAATGCCTCGCCTGTAAGTCCCTTCAATCAATATTTTACTATTGTCAGACATTTGGGAATACCCGAAGTACGAGCAGAGATTTCCCACGGCCAAGCCGGACCCTTTACCGCGGCCGCCCTTACTTCGGAGCTGCGCCCTGACGTCCCGGTCTTCGCCCGAGTGCTGCTCCTCGTAGTGCGCCTGGAGCTGCCGGAACGCCTGGAGATCCTTCAGGCACAGAGGGCACAGGAAGCCCTCGCGCACCTCGGCCGGGTCCCCGAAGGCCGCCGGGCAGCCCGACGCCATCGCGGCCGCGCGCGCCGCTCTCACCGGCTGCCGGGGTGCGGGGGCTGCATCGTCCTTTGGCACTGCCGGAAACAAACCAGGGCAGCGCTGTGCGGCCGCCGCCGCAGGACGAGGGCGGGAA
>VZTX01021303.1:465711-500293 GCA_013400915.1 Pardalotus punctatus | reverse complement strand
CCGGGCCGGGCCAAGCCGAGCCGCCTAAAACGTGCCGCCTTCTCCCTTGCAGTCTCCCGCTTCATGGCGCCGTCCTCGGGCATGAACATGGGAGGCATGGGCAGCCTCGGCTCCCTGGGAGACGTGAGCAAGAGCATGGCCCCGCTCCAGAGCACGCCGCGGAGGAAACGGAGGGTCCTTTTTTCGCAGGCCCAGGTTTACGAGCTGGAGAGACGTTTCAAGCAGCAAAAATACCTCTCCGCCCCGGAGAGGGAACATTTAGCCAGCATGATACATCTCACCCCGACTCAGGTCAAAATCTGGTTCCAGAACCACCGCTACAAGATGAAACGCCAGGCCAAAGACAAGGCTGCGCAGCAGCAGATGCAACAGGAGAACGGCTCCTGCCAGCAGCAGCAGTCTCCCAGAAGAGTGGCGGTGCCAGTGCTTGTGAAGGATGGCAAGCCCTGCCAAGCAGGCTCCAACACACCCACAGCAGCTATCCAGAGCCATCAGCAGCAGGCAGCTACAACGATCACAGTGGCTACCAATGGCAACAGCCTCGGACAGCATCAGAGCCACCAGACAAACAGTGCGGGGCAGTCTCCAGACATGGGACAGCACTCGGCCAGCCCTTCCTCTCTGCAGAGCCAAGTCTCCAGTTTGTCTCACCTAAACTCTTCTACTTCTGACTATGGCACTGCCATGTCTTGCTCCACCTTGCTATACGGTAGGACCTGGTAAAAGGATTAAACAAAGAAAAAGAAAAAAAAAAGGCAAAAAGAAAAAAGAAAAGAAAAAAAAAATCAGATTTTCCCAGTTACACAAACCTCTGTCTTCTCCAAACTGCTGTTTGCTTTTTTTGTTCTTTTTTTTTTTTTTTTTTTTTTTTTTTTTTACTGCTCTTCTCCCCCTTCCCCCGTTTTACTGAGTGGTCTCTGCAGACCTCTGAGAGAGAGAGAGATTTTTTTGTTCCGTTTTGTTGTTACTGTCGATGGTTTTGGGTCTTTATTTCCCCCCCCCCCCCCCAAAGTTGTCGTATGGGGTGTATAAAAATATTCTGACTAGTAACCATGGAGCAGTCTGCAGAAAGGGGACCATCTTTAGGCATGGTCTGAAGGCTTGGATATCAGATGTACACTTTGCCAGCGTCTAGGACTTGCATGTAAATACAGAGATTTTGGGGGATGGGGTGGTTTTCTCCCCCCAAAAAACGCATTCGCGTCACCCAGACACAAGAAGCAGCTTCCCCCTCCCCGGTCTCTCCCAGCCTGCCGCCAGAGCCAGCGGATGGAGACGTGGAGTCATCAAAGGCTTGGCTTTTATTTTCCTCCTTACGTTTGATGTGAACCTGTAGCTGTATAATGCTGTCAAAAGTTGGACTAAACCCATAGTTTTTAGTAGCCTGTATATTTTGTTGTAAAAAGAAAAGGAAAAAAAATACAATCAACCAAACCAACTCCCACCTTTTTTATGGACACTGATCGCCCCGTTGTAAATCCTCTGGCAGTTTGTTATTTGCGCACGCCGCCTTTTCCTGTTGTAACTTATGTAGATATTTGGCTTAAATATAGTTCCTAAGAAGCTTCTAATAAATTATACACATTACGAATATTCTTTCTTATTTCCCCCTTTGGTTCCCCCTCCCGACGCCCCTTTCCTTGCATCTCTCTCCGTTTTTTTTTTCTTCCCCCCCGCTTTTTTTTCTTCTTGGTGGAAAAACACCCCAGGATGTTGCCAGACCCCGGAAGGCCCCTGCCCCTCCCAGGGCCCGGCCCCTGTTCCCAGAGGGGGAGCTGCACCAGAGGGTTAACGGGATACAGGATCAGTCCTCAGCGTGCAAACAGGACAAAAAAACGCGTGGGATTCATGAACTCGAGAGCGAATGAATCGAGTCCAAATTCATTAACCCGATTATTTTTTGGGGGGTGGGGGCGGGGGCACCTCAGCGACTTCTTGCTAGAGAAAGCAAAGTATTCCGGGATTAGAAATTCAAATGCCAAAGGCACGGAGGAGAGAGAAGGTAAAAGTCTAACGCCATTAGGAAAAAATAAAATAACGAAGAACCTGCTGTCAGTATAGAACGTGAGTCCGATTTAAAGTGTCCAGTTTTAATACCTTGTAAAAAAAAAAAAAATTTCTACCAGGTTTTCCTATGTACTTGTATTTTAAGGGAAGTACAGTCACCTTATTTATAATCAAAATAAAAAGATAGTTTATTGTGTACAACACGTAGTTTGAATTAACTTTCTTCATCAGGCTGTGTTTAATTTTCTATACGTACCCAATCCCCGCAAGCGCAGGCACGCACACGGCCACGCGGGTTCCACTGCACAGCCCACCCCATTACCCAGGCGGAGGTCAGCCGCAGGCTGCGGCTCGGTGGAACACAGAGGGGGCTTGGTTGCTTTGGGTGCTCTTTTTCGTGTCGCTTTGTTTTTCTGAGGGGGGATTGTTTGTTTGTGTGCTTGTTTGTTGGTTGGTTTGTTTGTTGCGGGTTATTTTGTGTAGCCATTTGGGAAGTTTGTAAAGAAGGAGATGAGGAGAAAGTGCGTGTGCGCACGTGGGTGGGTGTTCATAGGTGCCCGCCAGGCTGAGACACAGAGGGGCGTTTAGTAGGAAGGTAAATATTATCGGCAATGCAAGGCGGTTAGATGTTAACTTTTCTGTAAATATATAAAGCATATGAAGCTAAACAGATCCTATCTGACGAGCCCGAAATCCCTGTAATTCATTTTCACGTCCCACGTATTCCTTTTGTGAGTGTAACAAAATAAGAAGTACCCCCATTCTAAAAGACTTCCTAGCGTGTTCTCCTTTCCATCTGCTGCTCGGTTTCGTTTTTTTCCCAAATCCACAGAAAGGGGATCGCAGTCATTAAAACATCTCTGAATTACAGAGGTGTTATGAAATACTCATATTTTTGAAGTGAAAGAAATCAGGTTGCCTGGGACGGAAACAACCCAACCTCCAATTTAAGTAGCAGTTTTCGAAAGCTCCAGTTCTTTATTTATACAAGATAGCCGGTGTTAGTCGGACATCAAGTGCTAGTCTAGATGGAGAAAAAGGGAAGTACACGGAGGAAAAAAAGTATCGGATTCTTTCTGACCCCCTCCCCCTTATTTTTAACTGGAGGACATCACGTGTGTCAACAGGAATTTCGAGACGTTTCATTCCTTATGTTATGTCCTACTTTATACAGCGACATTCTCAACTAACCCAAAGATTTATTTATTTTTTTTTTCTTCTTCTACGCAGAATATTCGTTTCAGACCTATAACATCATGTCAAGCATGGCGGGGGGATGGGCGGGTTGGCGGGGTGGCAGATTGCCTGGAGCTTAGTCTTGTTATTTCTCCTAAAAGAAGAAAGTGTTGGGGATTCCTGGTCCGTGGTGCAGAGCTGCCAGCTTCCACGGAGGAAGCGAGAGCAGGGTTAACTTTACGGATTTTTTGAAATTAGGATTAGTTTCTCCCGGAGTTTATACTCAAGACGGAGGGGAAAGTGCTCTGGTTAAGTCGATATTTCCCCTTCATATGTAATTAATGTGCGCTCTTTCAAAACCAGGAACGTTCAAAAGTGAGTCGCACCGAAAGGTATTAATACAGCTGAGAAATATTATAGCCCCCGCCCCTGAATATTGGAGTTAGCCTGTTTGATAAAGATCCAGCCAGTGACTTTTCATTATAGACTTCGGGGGAAACAAATTAATTTTATTGTGTCTCGACAACCTCATAAACACATATTTGGTGGTGGGTGTAATTACTGTAATGGATTATTATGTACACTGACTTATCTTTCTTAAACTAGATTTAGTTTCGATTAAATAAACTCGTTTCCACTTTGTCTGATGTCGGCTTAGTTTAAAGTCTGTTTACTTGTTCCACAGAAAGGTGAATTCATCCCTTTATTAAGCACTAGAGACCGAGCAAACACAGTTCAAACTGTATTTACATATCAATCAGGAGAAATGCAAACAAACCGCTCTTTAACAATTTTTATAGAGTTTTTTAATGACATTGTGATACCGCCTTTTATAAGTTTTTTTAGTAAACTAGTTATGCCTTGATTAGGATGAAGATATTTGGACGAGGAGTGTAAATACAGTTTAGTCTGAGTCTCCCTTGAGAACACTTATGAGAACTTAGTTATTGTATAGCTTTTTTAAATTAAAACGTGTTCCTCCGTCTAAACTCCTGCTTCTTCCAATATGCTGATTTCTAGTCTCCCGGTAATCAATGCAGAACCTGGATAATGGGATGGCAAAGGGGAGGGGCAGCATGATTCAAATCTGAAATGATGGAAGAGATGCACGTTTCCCAATATAACTACTTTATCGATGCTAGACCATGGGCACCCCGTATTTTGAGAGATAAAATGATCTAGTGAAGAATGGCTATTCCCTCCCACTCCTCCACTGCCTGGCACTGCTTGTAAGTGCAGGAGAATCGCAGACGGCATTTTTCCCTGCTGTAAATAGGAGTTCATGCTTAAGTGCCATGAAGAGTGCGTGTAGTGGCACAGCAGGCTGTGGCAAAAAAAAAAAAAAAAAAAAAAAAAAAAAAAAAAAAAAAAAAAAAAAAAAACACAAAAAAAACCAAAAAAAAANAAAAACACCAAAAAAACCCAAAAAGAAAAGAATAATTAAAAGAAAAATAAAAAAGAAAAATCGAAACCCCAAACGAAACACAAACTCAAAACCAAACAAAAACACAAAAAAGAAAAAATCCCAAACCCAAAAAAACCATATCACTACTACGGCCAAAACAGCAACAACAGCAAAACCTTGTCCATAATGTGCTGCTTCATATCAAAACGGGCTGTGGGTTATTGGCTTTTTTGTTTGTTTCACAGCAGCCTGTTAGCAAAAGGGATGCTCGGGAGGAAGGGCTCAGGGGAGCCGGTGGCAGCAGGGCTTGCCCCGGGCTCGGCTGTGGCTCCGGTAGCAGCGGACGGGCGCGGCGCGGCGGTGTCACTGTACCTACGTGGAGGCAAGGGATAAGGAGCTGATCTAAAAGTATATTGCCTACATCTCGGTTCAAAAGGCAGTGCAGGGCCTTAAGACGGTGTTCAAAGTGCAGATCCCAAACAATGTAATCTGAGACAGCACTGAGATGACACCAAGAGAAGTTGCCATGGTGGGGAGGGGAGGGAAAAAAAAAGTATTTTAGGAGTTTAGTAGCGCAGCACAGGTAAAGGGACCTCGCCGGGAAGGCAGCCCCCGTTCAAGTTTTCGTGATGCCTGCCTTTAGCCTTTACAAAGGGGATCTAGAGTTAAAGACTGACTGACTTCTGAAGAATTTAAGTCCTTTCACGGCCGTGTCGGGAGCAAAGCTGAGAATTTTTTTTCCTGTCTGACCCGATGCTCCTCTCATGATCCCCATCAGGGGGGGAAAAACCCTCAAAACTCTAAGTTAATGATAATACTGTTTATATATATCAAATGTGTACAGACATCTGACCCAGTGCGGCTGTTTCTATGAGATAGAGAGACGACTGTCCCTGGCAGAATGGTGAATAATATGAAATTACTTTTTTTTTCCCCCCCCTCTCTGTTTTGGCTGCAAGCACATTAGGGAGCAGGTAAGGTCAAAGTTTTCTATATCCTATGTCTTTGTCTCAAAGGCTTCTGGTCAGGTTTACTTATAAGAGGGTGTATAAGATGTATTGATGTAAAAAGAAACTGAAATTCGTTTCGATGCTTAAAGCAACTTACTACACAGAAAAACTCCTGGGAAACCTATAAATGAAAATGTAAAATATCACATTTAATATTCGATGTAAAGGTTTTTGTTAGGGGGAGGGGGAAGGAGGAAATCGGTTTGGTTTTCTTTTTTTTTATTTTTTTTTTACCATGACACAGGGATTGAGAAGGAAAAACATTTACAAATGGCCGAATGCATTACCTCCGAAAGACAGTTTAAATCTACTGTCCTGAGCTGGCATAAAGAAATGTAAAAAGTTTGAAAATGTATATTCTAAAAATATTTGCCAAGAAACCTAACTCTGTTTTTACTGGCTAGCTCCATATCTCATGCTAACAACTATATCTAAATGAGATGACAACTCTTTTCTCAAATATATTTCTATTCACTAAACACAGCGGGGCTTTCCGAGTAATTTTAAATTACTTTGTAGGTTGTGCAACTGAATTTACATGGCAGGTTTTAGTGAACGTACACGACTTTTAGGATTGTTTCATTGAGAACTCCCCATATAATTCTGAGTAACGCTTCATCAATACAGGGGCTCCTAAAAGTGTACAGGAAAATAAAAAAGCGCATGTACACGAGGTGGGCTGGTTTGGGGTTTTTTTGTGGGGAGAGAAGGTTTTGTTTGGGGTTGTGACTGGATTTTTTTTTTAATAGAAGTATAGTTGCATTACTTAGAAAACTAAACAAGGTATGAGATCGTTATTTCCATTTTTTCTGGTGGATTTCACCGGCGTTCTTCTCGATCAAGCATATTTGGGCAAGTAATAACGTGCTGGAAGGCGACGAACTTACAGACACCTGGGATCCTAAGGGGAGCAGACTTTTTTGCTTCATATCAAAGGTGTTGCAGAAGTGGCTGAATAATTTCAGCGTGTTACTGAGCTAATAATGTGACTCTAGGACGCCTTTTCTTCGGAGTTCTTCTGGGTGCATTTGTTCTTTAAACTTTGTGTTTTCGGTGCTGCTGTTTCTCAGAGAAGCTCTTAAAAATATTAACTTTAACTTCAGCACCTTCCTGGTCTCGGCTTTTGCTCTTAAACTGGGCGTTACTTAATAAAGTCACTGTTGCTACTGCGAAATAGAGTGCTCGGAACTCTCGTCCCCTGCACCTCTATCTGCATTAGCTCACTTCAGAGAGAAGAAAACGTATGGATGACCGGTGCGGAGTGCTTAGTCTACATACGTACATCTATATACGCATTTTATCTATAGATGTGTGCGTCCGATGCTGTATCTACGAGCTGATGTTCACGGCAGTAACTGGGGAGTCTGGGGAGGAGAGGCGGGCAGGAAAACTCTTACTTTGAAGAAGTACTGCCCGCCGGCCTGTGTCTCCCCTCCGCTCTTAATTTTACAGCGCGGAAACCTCTCCGTAACTTTCCGCTTTGTCCATCGGGGCTGCCCCGCCGGGGCCGGGCCGGCGGTGAGGACGGAGCCGCAGCGCCTGAGCCGGGCCGGCTCCCCCCGAGCCCCCGCGTGGAGCCCGTCGCCCGCCAAAAATCCCCGGCACGGGCACGGTTGCCGCCGATGCTCAGGTCTCGGTTCCCCGTCGAGGGGAACGGGGCCGACCCTGCCCTTTGCCAGCGGGATCTGCACCCCGGCCGCGGGGTCTCTTGCGCGCCGAGGACAGGCTTTCATACAGCCCCGGAGGCTTTGCTGCCCTCGGGAGCCGGCAGCAACCCAGCGGGCTTCCTCGCCCGGGGGCTGCAGCCAGTCGAGAGCAGCGACTGTCTCCCTCTGTATTCTCTTAACGCCGACTATGGCAGGCTCTGTCTGCACTGACAGGCTGCAGGTGCTGTCGGGCAGACCCAGCTGTGCGCACCCACCGCCCCTCTCGTCCTTGGCACTGGGGCCATGCCCAGGCGGGAGGCCTGCAAACGTCGGGCCAGGAACCCCTTTGACTTTCGTCCAAGCGCTGCTCCCAAACGCCCTGACAAGGTGTTGACCGCCTATGGCGCCTTGCCATAGCTAGGGCGAGTGGCATGGGGCTCGGGGACCCGTCACTGCAACACACACCACACTTGCCTAGCGAGTTAAATGGCGGGGAAGAGCGTGGCACCTCCGCGGTAACCCAAAAAAGATCGAGGACGGGAAGCGGCTGACGAATTTGCGTCTTCGCAAAGGTACTGTGCGAGTGCGGAGAAGGACGGAGGATAGGTCCCAGCACTGGCATCTTCTACGCTGCCAGGAGTTTCCTGTGGCAGCCACTTTCGAGGGACACTGCTGGGTGGTACCGGGCCGCCGCTGCCTTCGCGATGCTCGACGGATAGGCGGCCCCGACCCCGACTCCTGTCTGCCCGGCCAGCCCGGCCGCGGGGGCACCCTGC
Source organism: Pardalotus punctatus (assembly GCA_013400915.1). Classification (NCBI taxonomy): domain Eukaryota; kingdom Metazoa; phylum Chordata; class Aves; order Passeriformes; family Pardalotidae; genus Pardalotus; species Pardalotus punctatus. The sequence goes on along the minus strand of VZTX01021303.1, from coordinate 492,273 downwards.
GCTCCGCCGGGCACACAGAACTGGGCACCCCCACCCCATCCCAGCTCGGGTTTCGTTTGGTTGGTTTAGGCGGGGGAAAGCAACTCCCGAAGAAGCACCTGAGAAAGTTTGGGCGAGCAGAGGCGGGACGATGGTGGGTGGGAGCGGGGCAGCGCGGACGTGCAGGGCTGCTCCCCTCCCCCACGGGGGGGGGCGGCGGCGGAACCCCGTTTCCTGCCACCGATTTCTCTCCTCAGGGCGAGGGGAGCTGTCCGCTTTCTGCGCGGTGTAGATCCCCCTTTTCTCTCATCGCTTTTTAGCTAATCTTTTGAATTAGAATGGATATTCTTCGGAAGATATGACAGGGTTTAAAGCTCTCATTACATATCAATAGGCGAAACTTTTGCATGGAGGTTGTCCTCATTCTTTAGTGTGTGAGCAATAGCTGTTGTTCCCTAGCTGTGACTTTTCCATTGACACGCACATGTACACAGTCTGCTTGTCTTTAAATAGTGGCTCACGAAGCAGAACCCAGCTCTGGGAACCGTGTTGTCCCGTGGGGCTCAGGAGGGTGCTGGTGGATCGTGTGTTTTGCGCTCGGTGTCACGGGGAGGCTGTGCGTGGCGGTGGCGGAGTGCTGAGACACGCCATGCTTGTGTGGCAGTGGCGAGGCGCTGGAGCTGCGCTGCCGTGGGGAGGCCGGGCGTGCTCTTGTCGTGGAAGTCTGGGCACGGCGTGGGCTGCGCACAGAGTAGGTTCCGCGGTGGTGGCTCCGTGTGTGAGTGTGTCTGTGCGTGTGTGTGTGTAGGGGAGTGTATGTGTGTGTATTTGTGTCAGTGCATCGCCTTCCCACAATGGCAGCATAATTATCTAGCTGAAACATTCACAAATGGCAAAAAGTTGCAAAATAGATCGACCTCCCTGAGATGAGAAGGAGCCAGTTTCAGAGCTGTGCAACCATCATGGTTTTTTCAATACATTTTATACAAGAGGATCTAGCGAATGATTCCGATTCAATACACATAATCAGTTTGGAAGTCCTATTTCCATTTGAAAACAGGCCTATTTGCAATCATGAGGGCCGGACACGCTGTAAGATACAGGACGCATTCAGAGTAGGTGGTAGGTGAGAGAATCTACAGACAAGCACCAAATATTTTCTTCCTGCTGTAGACCTTTTTTTACACGATGGTATTAATCACGACGTATTTTTAATCTAATACTGTTTTTAAAAAATCTCTTAATTGCTTTAGAAAACAAGGTTCTGACCTACAGAGAGAGTCCCGATGGAAAAAAAAAAAACACAAAATCCACACACCCACACAAAACAAAAGCTCACCAAGTAAAAATGGTGATTGGAAAAGCCTGTTGATTGTCCTATCAATCGCTTAAGGTTAGCAGTCATTTAATCAAAAATGCACCGGGTAAATGATCTCTAGAAAATGGTAATTTATTTTTAAAAATAAGACCTAGACGAAGGACAGGTGGAGGGGGTCTTAAGAGGAGCTACCACCCGCCGAGCCCAGAGTCCGGCACCGAAGCCAGCTCTACTCCGGAGAAGCCCCATCCGCCGGAGCCGGGACCCAGGGCAGCACACGCTCCCCACCCGCGGGTGCCGAAGAAAACTGAGACTCCCCGTGGTCCTGGCCGTCGAGATCCACGACCTGTCCCGCTGAGAGCGTGGGGAAAAGGACGCGCAAAAGTCAGACCGCAAAGCTTTGGGGGTGATATGGCACCAGGGAGGGTAGACCCCTCTCTCGTCTCTTTTCCCCCACCCCTCCCGCAGCCATCTCTACTCCAAGCAGGCACCGCACTTCCCCGCCTCTTCTTGCTCTAGAGCATTTTTTCTTATTCCTCAAGTACCCGAAGCCAGAAGAAAGCCGGGAGGCCTGCGCGTCCTCCACCGTAATTATGCTGCCGGATAGGAGCGGGCAGGGAAGCCGAGGCTCGCCTGTGGGTACCCAAAGGCGGAATACAGGCGCTCCCAACCCCGTGCACAGTGAATTAATTGGCATTTCCCATTTCCCTCATTTACGTGTTTATGCGGCGGTGCGCACCGCTGACAGCGCGCCGGAGCTGCGGCCCTCCGCCCTGTTCTCTGTTTGGATTTTGAAGGCAGACACTTGCTTCTCATAGTTAAATAGTGCTCCCGTCCCAGTCACAGCAGTCCTGCTTTTCCGGGCTCCCACTCTCCGCCACACTGTTTTATTCTCCTCCACTTTAAAAGACCAAATCAGCTGTCGGGAAGGGCGGCGGAGGGGGGCGGGGGGGGCGGCGGATATTGTAAATAAATAAATATTTGAATAAATAAGGCAATGTCGTAGAAATATGAATTAGCCCTACAAGAGGCACAAACCGTTATATTACCGACTTGCAAGCCACACGCACACTGACGAGGACGACAGGTGGATTTGTGCAGAGCACCGGGGCTCGTCCCGGGGCGGGCTCGGCGCTCTCCCGCTCGCCAGCTCCGAGGGAGCGGCAGCTCTGGACAGAGTTCCGGGCCCCGCTGCTCACTCCATTCCCCGCGACCTGCAGCCCCTCCTTTCCCCGTGCAAAAAAGAGTCGGGAAACTTCTCTCACCGGGATTTTTACTTTGCTCACCCCAGGCCGCCAAGGAAGACCCACATTCCTCCCCCCGCGCCAGCTCTTGAGGTTTGAGCCCTAATTAGGGCTCGGGCAGACGGCCCGGCAAGGGGCCGGGTACTGGAGGCCCCGAAAGGCTGGGCTCGGTTCTTTGAAGAGCGTCCTCCCCAGCCTGAGGTTTCACAGTGACAAACCTGTTCTATCCTGCCCCTCTTCCAAAAAAAGACAGCTCAGTCGTGCGACCATTCCCGTGACCAGCCGAGCACCGGGACAGGGAGCTCCTCCGAGCTGGCTTCACACTCTTGAAAGAAATTCGGGCGTGCAGGGAAGCTGCTGGACACTTTCTAGAAGGAAGGGGCCCTCGCAGCCGATGAGCGAGGGGCGCCGCGGGGTGTGCGCTCCCACCCGCAGCAGTCCGCACCGCTCGGCGGCGATGGCCACTTGCTGTGCCCAAGCAGGGCTTGGCGGTCCCCGCTGTTTCCAAGGGAGAGCTGCTTTCCCTCTGCCCTGTGGCTGGGGCCGATTCACCCACGAAGACCACGGTGTGGGGAAGCGGGTATGGGGTGCGAAAAAGGAGAAAGAAAAGAGACCAACTCGTCTTAGGAAAAGTTTCCTAGCACAGACACCAATGGTTTTATTCACGCAAATTGTCCCACCAAAATATATGTGATAATCACGGGTAGCCAGGAGTAAGTTTTGGGCCCAAGTGTTTTTCTCCTCTCCTCAAGCCACCCTGTTGAATCGTGCCGAATTTCTCGTCATCTGGGAAAAACATCCCAGGGCTCTCAGCAGAACAGGGAAACGACTCTGATCCGATTTAGTTTTTTACATAATTCCGAAAGAACAGTCTAGAGGTTTTGTGTGCACGTGTATGTGTGCGACCAAGATACAGAGATGCATCACCTGGTTTCGGGGCTCAGATCTTTATCCACATCGGTAACAGTCCCGAACTAGAAAGAGACATATTACCCCCAGAAGCATCGCGTGTTTTCACAGACTCTGGTTCCAGTTGTAATTTAAGAACCACCCCCACCCCCATGCCCACGGCACTTCGGCAAAAGGGACAGGAGAACGTTTTACGAACAGAACTGACCCTAAAATCAATAGTGCTACAAGTGTGTGTGTGTGTCCCGTGTTAATACAGACCTTCTGCAAAAGCATAGTGTATGCATATACACTAAGGTGTGCATAGATAAGTGTTAGCGAGTGTGTTCCTGTAGAAAAGCGTTTATTTTCGTGTTAATTTGAGTTATTCAAACGTACAATAGAGAGCCTCACTAAATCAGGGTGAGATTTGCCGGGAGATAGAGTTAATTCAGTATACAGAGAGTCATGGGGGAAAAAAAGGTCATTAAACCCAAAACTTATCAGAGGATCCTAGAAAAGGCTGGCTATTTCTGTGTATCGTTTGCCAAAGCGCAGCCGGACTTTTAATTCTTTTTTATCTAGATATTCGTTTGATTTAAATATTCACTCCTGGACATTGGTCAAACTATCGACGGGATTGAGATATTTCAAGGTATTTTAAAAATATACCAACCGCTGTTCTAAGGTCCTTGCTCTGGTTTTTAAATGAGGGATCCGGAAAAAAAAAAAAAAAAAAAAAAAAAAAACCGGCACTCCTCCAAATGACTAACATTAAAAGAAAAAATCTGTTGCTAATATTTCAAAGAACAAAGGGATGGATAATTCTTTTGCTCAATGAATACAAACTAAATACCAAAGCACCTTTAGGAATAAAAGAGAGCAGATGATGGATTTCATTAAATATTTCACATTTTAAAAATTATACCTTTTATATGTACTTGTCCTTAACCTTTAAAAGCAACTGCTGTAAATACAAGATCCTTACTTTTTCTAATAGATTATAGTAGGAGCTGGTGACAGAGAACTGATTTCTTTTCTATTAGGCTTTAGTACATCTTTGTTGAAGGCCTGCAGAATGACCAGGGATTAGATTTGCATCTCTTAGACTCCCTGTGTGGTCTTTGTAAGGAGCTTGTAACTGTTAAAAATGACTTGTTAGGAAGCGTGTGGGCTCTCATCTCTTTGCTTTTGACAGAATGATTGTGAAATTCAGATTGTTCTTATAGGCTTTAGACTGCAGATTCCACCTGAGCCTTAAGCAATTAGAGCTTAATCTTAGTGCAATCATATTTGAGTTAGAATTTATTGCACTTTGTTTACTTCAATTAAAGAGCTACAGAATATTTCGGAGCAGTTTTTAAGTGATATTATCCAGGCAATAGCTAATTTGTTCAACCCCTGGATGTTATCCTTACCGCCCCATCGCTTGGCGGTTTGGAGTGCAAAGCACTCTTCGGGTTTCCCGGGCGAAAATGAATAGGAAACAGCAGGAAAGAAAAAACAAGCTGAAATTCCTGGCGACGCTGAGGGGAGAAGATGCCTGCTGCATCCCTTTCTTCTCGGAGCCGGCGGGAGTAGTGGCGTGGCCCTGGGCCGGACCCCCCTGCCTGCGAACGGGAGAACCTCGGGGCGGGAGGAGGGAGAATCACGCCCAGGATCGGGCCCAGGGCTGGTTGGCATAAAAGCGGTGGCGGCGGTGGCTGTCGGCGTTTGCGGGAGGGTGGAATGGGTCCGTTCCGAGGGGAGTCTCCGCTGCCCATCCCCGCCCCGCCGTGGCAGCTCGCTGGCACGGACACGGCGGGCAGCCCGAGCACATTCCCCCTGCAGCGCGGCTTCCCAAAAGCACCCCAGCAAAGCGACACCTAACCACGCCACCTGCCTGCCACTGTCCGGGACTTTTATAGGCAGCCTATACATGGGTGAAATGGGAAAAACATGTACTCAGAGGGGTTCTTTTCTCGCTTGTATAACAAGTTTCTATTTGTGTTCAGGTTTCATATGGACAGCCTGAGAAGGATGCTTTTACTACTGACATTCACATAATTATGGTTTTCAAGTGCCATCCTCTCACTTTAAATTGAAACACTTCCTTTCTCCTTTTTTTTTCTCTTTTCTCTCTCCCCCATCCCCCAATCATTAGGACTTGTTGAAAAGTCTTTGTCAAATCTCTGTGAACTAAACTCGAAACTTTTCAAAGGACTTTATAATTTGGGATTATTCTGTTTAAAATTTGGGGACAATTATTTTGTCCCCATGTGAGAGAAATATTTGCCATCGGTATACTGTCAGGGCCCAATCCTTTTCCCACTGAAGTTACAATGAGGGACCTCCTCCAACTCTCAGCAGAATAGGATCAAGCCCTTCCATGCTAATAGAGGTTTAATAGCATCAGCACATGCCCAACAACCACCATTATAACCTTGACCCGGTCAGGTACAATGATATTACTCCTCCTAAATTTATCCTGCATTTCCTTGGCGACAGCAAACAGCTCTCTATCACCTCTCACAACCCACAATAACCCACAGGCAGTGATACCAATAACCCACTGCTCTTTTGTCATTCATTTCCCTCGAAAGTCTAATAAGTAATAACAGTAAAAAATAATCACATTGTCTGCTTCTTTTAGCCCCATCAGCCTATACTGCTCAGAATATTTCAGCCTGACAGTGACTGCTGAAGTAAATTGTCATGTTTTTAAAAATGAGTGAGTTACCCTCTGAGTAGCCTTTGCTGTGATGCTGCGCGTGGAACAAAGTGCTGGAGTGCAAGAGTTCCTGTGTGTACCCTGCTCCATAACTGTGCTGCTAGGCTTCTCTATCAGCCCTCAAAATTTCTTTACAGGGAGTGTAGGTGTAGTCTGGCCTTAGCACTTAAAAAACTTTGTTTCAGGGCTATTAGAGGCATATCAGCCTGACTGTTTTGTCTTGAAGGATTATTATTAAACATCAGATTTTCACTACTTCCTTGGACCTACCGTGATTTACAGTTTGTCTTGCTTTCTATTCAATAGCCACAGAAACAATTTTCCCTAACAAAACTTGATATTTTCTTGAAAGGATGTATCTATATTTCTGTAAAATAAAGTGCTCTTCAGACCTTTCCTATAATGTGGAGATACATTCACCAAATAATCAGTACTCTAGGAAAATAAAATAATAAAATCCAACAATACTCTCTGCAGATTGTAGGATGCTCCAAACCAACTGATTTTAGTGCTAAAAAAATTATTCTTATTAAAATGGCATCATGCAGGCAAAAATATTGTCTTCCTGAACCAATGAGCAATTCTTGCCTTAAAAGATTGTTAAACAGATGAAAGCAACTCAGGTCAAAACTTAATCTGTTTTTACATCAGGCTTGAAAAAAGCTGAATGAGTTTGAATGACAAGATTTTTTTGGGTATCAGTCGAAGAGTAACCATATATCTCTGATTCCCCTCCTCTTTCCTCTGCTTGCAGCACCTGTGATTGTATGTGTGTGTGGCTTATTCACAGAAAACAGAAGGCAGAAAGATCTGGACTTACGGAAAAGTTAATACAGCAAAGGTTCTACTTTGACAAAAGAAACTGACAGTTTCAGTACTATTCTTGTTTGAGACAGAACCAAGAACTAGGGAAGCAATAAAGGAGAGGCTAAAGCTAGGAGATAGAGGTGATGCTTTTCTCAACATGCATGTACTGAAAAATACTTACAGAAAAGGAAAAAAACAGAGACAATCAAGCATTTTCCTCTAGCATTGTCTCAGACAGGATTAGGATAATGAGAGAGGCTGTTGTAAGAATGGAGAGCAAGCATGAAGGAACAAGCCAGAGCAATACTAACGTGTGCAAAGCTCTGCAAAACCAGCATGGAATCCTGTTCTCCAAAAGACTCCAGACTTTATCAGTAACAGGAGGCAGCTGATCTGACTGCAGGCAAGTGAGCTCCGTTCAGTCTATTTGGATGATTTTGACAGTTCACGGAGGAAGACCAGGTTTTACAACACAGTAACACAGAAAAGTTCTGTGCTGAAATCGTGGAGGGAGCAAAGGGCTCTTAAGTGATAAGTCTCTGAATTATGCTAAGAGGCATACCAGCAGGCTCTTTTGATATGGAAAGTGAAATACGACCTACAACCAGGTTGTAGAGAAAGTCTTTCCAACTAGAGAAAGGGTAGACCCAGTGTTATCAAAAACAGATCTGTAGAGAAGTTCAAGATAGGCCTTCAAAACATGCAAAAGTGGCCTTGTTTTCCTTCTGCTGAAATTAATGGAAAAGCCTTTTTGGCTTCTAAAGAAGTAATTATGTCATTCCTCTAGTGAGTATTTTTGGGAAGCTCAGAGGTGAGAAGAGATTTGACTGCTGCAGAAGTCAGTAACAGCCAGTCAAAAACCCTCAACATAGCTGCACACAGAGCACCACAATTTTTTTTTGAAGGCTTTTTAAAAAATGTTTTAAAATTTTGTTTTATTCTGAAGTCCCCTGTGTTACAGTGAAGAAGTCAAATTATGCGGTTTCCTGACTTTTTTCTTTTTTCCCTAGGGCTGTTGTCACTTGGACAGATCTATTCTGGAGTAAAACCTGTGCAGATGCACCTGATGCATCTGGTTTACAGATTCAATGCACTGGGATTTCTTATGCAACACTGAGGGACTTAGAAAGGAAGACCTCAGTGACAAAAGCATTTCAGTAATTTTTCCTGTTTCTTTTTATCTAACAACTTAGTTAAATAAAACTCAGATGTCAAGAATGCTTTGTAAGACATAAGCTTCAGGACAAACACGTCCTCTAGCAATATAAATAATGGAAACACATTATTTGTAATCTTTGACTTTTCAATATGCAATCTATGCAATCTCTATTCTTGATTGTTTTAAGCTAATGTACCCAGAGCAATGAAATAGGTTTAGTTTTTAATATTTTTGAGTAGAAAAAATATACCTTGGTCACAATCTGAGTTTTGTCAAGAACTGTGAAATGTAGATGTCCCTACAGAGGACAACAGGTTTCAAAAATGTCTTTGCAGTCACATTCCTTCTGGGTGTCTTGTCTCATCCAGGCAAGCCTACTCTAAAACAGTCAGGAAAAAAGTGAATGAACCAGAGTCTGCTCAGCAGTAAAGAGCTTGCACTGCAATGTACACTAGTCCCAAGCTTGGAGGAATGATGACAAGTGAGATGGTGTATTCTGGACGTTCTCAGCTAAACTTTGCTGGCTGAAGCAAGGAAAACTTCTGCCACTCATTTCCAGTAGTGTGCTGCAGCAATAAAACCCAGGCTCTAGTGAAAGGGTAAGGCTTATGGAGGTGTATGAGGCTATTACAGCTTAGACAAAAATCCTGGTGCTACACCAGGGAGAGGAAAGAAATGGGGATGATGTGAGTATTCACAAGTTCATAGATACTAGAACTTCATTCACAAAGCAACGGTTAGGCTTAGAGGAAGAGATTATATAAAAACGCAAAGTCAAATCAGACCAGTAGTGCATATAACTCAGTACCCTTTCCTCTGACAACAGTACTACCTATTGCTTCTAAAACAAGGTGCTCAAAATGGCTAAGTACAGCAGAATTGGCTTCAAAGATTGCTATCAGAATCATGTCTGGAAGCTTTCTGAACTTCATTAATTCTTGGACTTTCCCAGGTGTATCAGGGTGTATCAGGTGTATCAACCCTGCTGAACCATGACATGATTCACATTTGGCTGGTCAAAGTCCCTCTTTTCCTGAGCACTTAAAGAGGCAGGCTACATAGGACAACTTCCTTTGTGGTGTTATATTAAAGTTAGGGTTCCTCTTTCTCACAGTACTTTGTATCTTGGAATCAGTTCCATCATGATGTTCCCATGCAGTGTCTAATGCAACCTTTTTTCCAGAAGCTGCAGAAATCTGAGCAACCTGGAAAAACCATTTTTTCCTGTTGACTCAGTAAGCAAAGCTGTAAGATCCAAAGATCTCCTTTTATTTCTAATGTTTTCTTTGGTGTTATTAGAAAATAACTATAAAATAACTAGTTTAGAGCATGAGCTATAAACATCACTATTTTGACCAGTACAAATTTTATCCTGTGTAGCTGGTATATCCCCTGAAGAAAAGAAGCCACAAGCTTTTATGAGTCTTTTCATAATGTGAGGAATCACCACTTGCTTGTTTAATTCACATAGCAACTGGAAACCAAAATATGTGCCACAATCCAAACTCTTTTCTCTTCTTATATGATACTCTAAGGAATGTATTGAGTTTTTTTTAAAATTAATTGCAAATATGAACAGTATCTTCCTTTTCGTTCTCTCTTATGCACTCAATTTCCACCCCAATTCAGAAGTGACATTTTAGTTATATTTATTTATGGAATACGAGTGTCTTTTTCTGTATATGAAATCAATGAAGTGTGTTTTTCCAGGGCAGTAGCAAAGAGGTTGAGATGACACAGTGACAGTCTACATGTAACTAGGAAAAGATTTCCTATACTCTGTCATTTTAATTAAGTAGAAAGAAGCATGATGCCTTACAACCGAAAGCTTAGACTAGGCAAACTCCAGCTGAAATAAGGTGCAAATCTTTACTAGTGAAGGCATAAGAGCGACAGATCCTCTACCACTTCAGATTGAATGTGTATGTCTTTGTGCAGCATGCACAGAACCCTGATGCACAAATTACTGATGCAGAAATTACTGGGTGACATGCAGTCACCTGCTGTGTGCAGGCAGTAAGACAGAAGATACACACTCTCTTTCTCATCTCAGTTTCAGTAACTCTGAGGAATCCTATACCAACAAAGCCTCTTTGTCCTTGAAATGACTCAATACTCTCTTTTTCAGAAAGGGTATTACTGGAGATGAAGAACATTAACCACTCAATTGCAAAGGTAATAATGATAACCTGACATCTACATTTATGCTACACCCAATCTGAATTCCATATATAGGGAAGTTTGCAAAGCTTTTACCTTTATAAAACTCTGGAATAGTGAATAGGAACAAATGCTTCCGTTGGAGAAAATACTTCTGTCTTTATGTTAATGCTCAATATTCTTGGAAACACTGCTTCTCTGTACTTAGCATGTCATCCATCACATGTGTAGTGTCAACAAGCCAGTGAACCAGTCCCTGCCACCTCCCTTCTCAGGGAGTGGCACCCCTTTCTCATCTCAGCTGTTGACGAGTCCATCATTACAAGATACCTGTATTTCAGAGCATGTGAAGTCCTGGGCTCTTTCCAGTCCAGGAACATGGGTTTCTCAACAAAACCAGCCAAACCTACTATAACACAGGCACATGAATTTACTGAAATCTTAATTTCCACTGAAAAGTCCACACTAAACCCCCACAAATCCATAGTGCCTGGTATGATCAGCTGTTACAGGGCTCCAGTACTGTCCTGAGACAAGTTCCCTGATGGTCTCCTTTTGTCTGAGGAAAACAGATACATTATAGAAACACAAGGCAACCCATTTCTCATTGTCTCTATCTAAGCTACAGCTAGTTTTCGCCCTTTGGGTAAGTGAGCCAAGGGGGAGAGACCTCCAGAAAGCTTTTACTACCTGTCTTTCACAAGAATTAATATTTCTCTTTCTCATTGCCATAGCCCCACTTTTCTGCCCCCTGTGTATCTCTTATGTTTCCAATCTAAGTGCTTCTGCATGGAAAGAGGAGAGAGAGGGCATAGGAGTCAGCTGCCAGTTCATGCTGGTGTTATCAGGAGCTAACTGGGGCTGAAGAATGTACTTTGACAGGCTGCTGCAATAAGCCTTTAACACCTCAAGTAAAAGGGCTTCCTCAAACCCAACAGAGTCTGAGAAAGGAGAAATCTCAATTAATCTGAAACATGGCACTTTTATGCTAAGAATCAGATTACTTTCCAATTCTAGCTTCATATCCAGAACAATATAATTTAAATAAGATTTGAAGGTTGCCTTTGAATGTCTTTGCTCCACCAAAATACTTCCAATGAGGGGACTTCCAGAAAAGAAGTACTTTCTAATGGAAAAGTATGGCCTGCCTTCAGTGTAAAGCACTACTGGACCAATGTTATTTAAAAAAAACACCCCACATAGTTTGGAGACCTGAGATGTTAAGAGATATGGCCTGTGTAATGTATCTCAGTGACACAGATGATATATTCAGACTGCATAGGAGTCACAGTCACATTTTTCAGATGCCTCCAACTCTCGGAGTTAACCAAGTATAGATATAACAATGAAGCCTTACTAATGCCTTCAGAAAACATTTCAATTTTAGCTACTTTGTTTTCAAAATCTTAGTAGATAATGAGAGGAAGGAGACAAAGGGGGGGGAAATGTAAGTGGTAATAATGGGAACTCAAATGGCTGCACAAAAAGAGGAAGATAAGAAATCCAAAGGAAAATCATCAAGCCAGAAGAAATAGAGAGGAGACAGGAGGATACGGAAGAATTGGAATATACAGTGGTTGTACTTAAGGAGAGAATTATTTTTTTTTTAATAATTAACTCCATAGAAAGGCATTTAATATAAATAGGTGATTGAATACTGATTTATTATAAGCAGTACCTATTTTCTTCTTAAGATCTGTGGAAACCTACCACAAGTTGTGATTTCAGTATGTATTTTTCTTCAGATGAAAAGGACTAAAAAACTGTCTGTGCTCTGAGCTGTCTGAGATTTCTTCTTTCTCTATTGCCTGGATGACCACTGTCACACATAGGACCTTCAACAATTCTTACTTTCTGGTGTAAAGGTGATGATGATGTATAGATTAAGGGGAGTTTAATCATCTGACTGCAGTGTCTAAACCCCAGAAAGGCCCAGCTTCAACCAGAGAAAAAGAGTGAGAAAATACTTTTATCCAAATGAGAAAACCAGGTTAGAAAGAGCTGAAGAAACAGGCTCAAGGATCTTCTGGAAATTTGTAGCATGAGGGGTAACAAGCAAATAGCCTGCTGAACTGTGCAGCTAACATCTCAGTCACAAGTCTCTCCTTATTCTCTTTGCTCTCAAATCCCTAGAAGCAGCAGGAGCAGCGTAACAGAAACAAAAGATGTAGTACGCTCTCACTGACCCTGAGCCTGAAGAGGCCTCTCAGCTCCAATTCCACTTTATAGAAGTGTGATTTCATAGGGGTCCAAGAATATGTCATGGTTGTCTGAGGGGCATAACAGTGGATGGAGAGAAAGGGTGAGGAAGCAGCTAAGTCTTACCTACTGTCAGAATAAAATACACACAGTATTTCAGTTGGGATTGATTTCTTCTGCAGTCCAACAGCTGACAGACTTCAGTCTGGTGTTTGCACTCTGGAGTTTGTTTTTGCATATTTTAGCCAACTGTCTGTTCCTACTGTCCCTGAGCCCTCCTTAGCTTAACAAGGATCTGATGCCCCAGAGGGTCAGTGAGAGCAGTGAGCACAGACGGATCACAAGGTACAGCTTCAAAAGATGCAGCTTCCAAGTGGGAGGTAGAGCTCCCATTGCAGATGGGGGACAGGCTCCTATGTGATGCAGAGTTGAACAGTTCTTGAATCTGAAATCTTCAAATGACTAGTTTTAGACCCTCTGGTTTTAGATGAATGTCTTGCTCTGACTCTGCTTCTTAGAGTCAGTATGGGCAGGAATGAAGAAAATTTCCAGGAAAAATAAAATAGCACTTTTGAAAAAGGATAAAGGATTTGAAAAGTGGCATGAAGAGGTGATGGGTAAATTAGCAGTCAGATGAAAACTACAGAGATATTTTGTGTGTGAGTGTAGCCAATGGGAAACATGAGATGTTTAAAAGCAAATTATTTAGAAGTGGTTGTTTGTTTTAATATTAAATAAAATTAATTGCACTGCATTTTTCTAGATACTAAAATTTCAGCTGCACCAACTAAAGTCAGATTATGAATTCTTACACATTTCACGCATCTTTAATATTTAAACAATCTGATTTGCAAAATAAGAAAATGCCTGCTTTTACAGCAGTGAAATAGCTTTTTAGTATTCCAGCTTCTAACTCCCTGAATGTATGTATCTCCACAGATAAACAGAGGCAAAGGTAGGATGTAGAGGACAGCAGCATTTACTTTGGATTCAAAGTTAGCTTGTGTATGAGAGAAGCAGGGGAAATATTTTTCCTATGTCTGGACTTGTTTTCTTTGTATAAGTACCTTAAAAAATGCAGCTCTGATTTTAAAATGCAATCAAAAAGCAGTATATTTCACATATACACTGTACCTAGGGAAAGGCACAAATGTATCAAATTTTACTTTAAAATGTAAAAAGCAACATGCCAGTGGAAACATTTCTAGTGTACCTACCAATAATTTTTTTTTATAAAAGAAAAAGGTTAGAATCATAAGGATATTGAATTTATCTGTTTTTAAGCAAAAATCAACAGAACGGCAAAATAAAAGGTATTGTACTCTGTGTTCCTGCTTAAAACCGAGAACACTGGAGCATCACTATTAATTAGCTCCAGTTAACATGAAATGCATTACAGCATTTCTCACATCAATGCTTATTCTGGGCTTTAGAATAAACCTTTCCCACACTCTACATGAAGAAAATAACCAGAAAATATATAGCTTTGTCGTTCAAATTATGCAGTTATTTCAGACAGTATTCCTGCACAAGAGAAGATATTTTTTAAAATTTCCATAAAAACAGAGATTAAGCCACTGAACTGTGTGGTTTGTAATTCTGTGTGCTTAGCATTTGGGGCTTGTGTGTGTTAATATCTGTTCTTAATCAACAAATCATAGATATTGCTTTTTAAAAGATCTTTTAGCCTTTCTGTATTTATTTTAATTTTCGTGTACTTCAGTTATCCGTTATGCAAGAGAACTGTTTGTAAAGGTGTCATACAAAAATCTCCATTTAATGCATTATAAATAATGAAGTGCTACATTATAATAATTATTTCCATATTAACTGAATGCACAGCTGAGTCACCTGTATCAAATGTCTACACTTTGCTTAATGCTTTTAAATAGCTTCTGATCTTTCTTCTTATTGCAACTATTCAACTAATATTCTGGCCAAGAGGAGGGTGCAGAGTTTACTTGTATAAGGCCAACGACTTTCCAAGGAGAAGCACCTTATTTAAGGCATTATATTTATGTAATTGAATTTTGATTGTGCAATGTATGTATTTAAAAGGCTAAGACTCCTTGCATCAGGCATTTAAAAAAGGCACTAAACATCTTCCCATTTTATATAATAGCTGAGATGAAATGTCTAAAATATTTTCTTTCCAAATTAGTGACTGTATATTCACTTTTGTGAAGAATGCCAAAGCTATGGATTACCATTAGTTAAAACATCAGAATATAGTATTTGCTTTAAAACAGATTATTTTAAAGTCTGGGATTTAGTATTCACTGTGTACATATTTATAAACATAGTGTTTATAATTACTGTTGAGGTCAGAGACAATGCTTCCAAACTCAGAATAATATTTTTAAACAGGGATACATACTAGAGAATGAAAAAGACAAAAAAATATTTAGTCCAAAAAGCCATACTAAGCAAGACAGCTCTTTTTGTGAACTTTCTGAATCCTAACACCATGTTTTCCTCAGACACTATTTATTATTTGTTCACTGTTACTGTTCATGTTGTAACAACAAATAAGTAGTACTAAGTCATTTTCTGCCCCTCAGTTGTAAACACCAGACCCAACCGAAAAGGGGCCACCTTTATTACAAAAGTGAATGGGGTTTGGCAATGGGATTAATTAGGAAGGGGGAATGCAAGGATTGACACTTAAAAAGTACCTTGTATCATTAGTTTGATTGCTTTTGGGGGGAAAAAAAAACCAAACAAACAGTAAAAAACAATTTCAAACCCCTTTCAATAAGAATTGAAGGCAGAAGTAAATGCATTTTCAAAGACTGCTCTTTAGCCTCTCTGAAGTCTCATTGGTATTTAATAAACTACTGCAATAGAGCACACGCCTTCAAATTGTTTAATGCTTCTATTTTTTATGATCAGTGGCTAATGAAAAATTACATCGCTGACCCCATTTTTTAGTAAATAAAATGTCAATGCCTTAATGCTGACTTTGAGTATTAAAGTAGTCAGAAATTGTCTCTGAACTCATTGTTTCTTAAAGAAATTATATCTCAGGGAAAGGTCAAATGGTTTAGGCTAAAAATATTTGAACCCTTTTGATAAACAAAGTTGTAAAGGGAGTTATGTGGAGTTACAGAAAGTTGATATTAGACTTTGTTTCAATAGGAATACTGTAGGAGAAATTTTTATGCAGAAAATTCAATCACTTAATTTGCCATAATTTTCAACAGCAAAATTTTCTTCTGCTAATATGGAGAGAATCTTGTGCAGTATGTACAACTGAAAATAAAAACATTTGAAGAGTAAAAAAAAAACAACACAAGGACAGAGCAGTCTATAAAACACTTCTATCTAGAAAATACTGGGACTTAATTCTGGTCTTCTTCACGCTCCTTGGCTGAGGATCAAAATTCTTATTTGGACAAAACTCTCACAGCTGTCTTTCTCTAGATTTTTGCCTAAGCAGAAGTGACAAGAATTTGCCATTTTGTACACCAGCCTCGTTTTCTGCACTCTCGTACAAATTTTAAGCCACTGGCTTCAGCTGAATTATTTTTGGTATACATTGTTGAATGAGAAAGAGCTGATCCCTTGGACTATACATTTTATTTACATAACGTAAATGTAACTCTTAATCTTTTCAAGAAATTACAGCTAATGAAGCCTAGGAAATTTATTGATGGACTGGGGAAATCTTTCTGCCCTAATCTTCTCTTTTGTGTGTTACTTATTGTAATAGAATCAACAAAAACAACAGTTCTGAGAAAGGAAGTAGAAGAAAGAAAACTACTTGGTGGCTAAGCACACAGGCACAAAGGCACAGAAAACAGCAGCACAGGGATGAAATATTCTTTACGGAGTGTTACTAGTCAAAATGAAATGAATGAGCCATATAAAATCCTCCTTCAACTTTTATATTAGTATAAAGAAAACTGATTTTTGAAGTGTGCTGCATTCATTTACGAGAAAGATTGAAACAACATATATTTTAGAGTTAAAAGTAAACAAACAGTGAATGAATGAACAAACAGAATGAATGAACATTACATGGCAATTTATTTAGAAAATCTATCTAACCAGACCTGATCCTGAAACATGTTTTGGGAAAGAATTCCGTAAATATGGTGTTCACCTGTAAGAACTGCAGGACTTGGACCCAACAACTATGGCTGCAATTCTTTAATACAACTGAATATATTTATCTTTTATCTTTCTTAAGTAAAACAACTCTTTTGCCATAATAAACCATTTATTTTTCAGGGAGAGGTATCTTTTTTAAGACCATGCCCATTTAACTTTAAAGGTCTTAAAAAGATTTCTTATTTAACCTCATGAACAGATGCCTAAATAGGGCGGAGAACCAAAGAGAAAGTACTGATAAAATACAGAACTCATCTATCATATTTGTAGTTATCAACAAGAAACATAAGGTTCAGAAGGATGCTCCAAACCCCCTTTATTTGGCCTATCAGTTCAATGGAACTACCTGCACCAGCAGAGCGAAGTTTCAGTCAAATATGGGCTCAGATGCAACTTTGAAAGGAGTACAGAAAGTGAGAAAACTCTAGAGGAATGTTTCCTTCGGGAAGAGTGGCTTATTGCACAAGCAGAAACATAAAAATTGAATCTGAAATACACAATTCTTATGGAATCAGCTGAAGTCAAAGAAATCCAGGCACACTGCGTAAACTCACTTTTGTGTTGTATTTGGTTGGGGAGGGCATGATATACAGCTTTCACTCAGACTTGACTGCAGGCGGAAAACATTCTGAAGGACCTTTTGTTTGATCTCTGGTGGCTGAGTGTCCACCTTGGGCTTTCTCCTTATGTGTGGATCTACTGAGACGTGCTGCTGCTGGATTCAACGGAATTGAGCCCTAACTGTGATTGGGATATGAGGACACATAATTAGCTGTGTTAGAAAACTGACCCTCAGTCTTTCATTAAGATGGAATTTTACCCTGTAAAATTTGAATTAGTAAAGACATTTTAATCAGGAAAATAAAATAACCAAATGATTCTCCTCTGTTGTTATTTTTACACCGCAGTGAGACAATGGTAGGGAAACTCACTTTAGGTGATATCACTTAATTAGGAAAAGCATCCTAATCAGATCCCCCTCCAATTGCAATAACTGTAGGGAGTCAAGTACATTTCTCTATCAAAGTAGGAAGCTGCAGTGAAGTATAGATATTGATAATTTAAACTGTGATACAAGAGCAATAGAAGAGAAGGCACAAACACTAAGAAAGCAACCTCCTATTTCTATGCCCCCATTTCAGGACTGCTTCTGAAAGATACATGCTACAGCTCTTATGACATTTCTGCACCTCCACTTATTAAAATAATGTCAGGATCAATACTTTATTAATCAATGGATAACGAGCATCATGGCACATAGACTACTCTCATTGGTGATTCAGTATGAGTAACTGAGACCACCTCAGTCTTTGCACTTTCCTGATACTTCTGTCCATCTCACTTAGTATTACACATTACATATGGGAAACCTGGGGCCCATTTTGGCCACAGAGAATCTCTTGCTGGAAAGTTCCTTTCGTTAGCAGCTATATTGCCTGGTACATTTGTAAGCACAGTAACCCCACATCCTCTGATTCAATTTTAGCAACTGTGGATAATTGGTACAGCTAAGCCTTCTGTATTTATAAGTATGCTCATAGTTTCCCTTTCTACATTTATCTCCAATACAATGAGTGCCTATTAATGATAGCATTTCACACTATCCAGTTTTTTGCATAGGAAAAGTGGCTTTGGCTTACTGGGCCTGATACTTTGCCTTCTGCATCGCACTAATGCAAAACTCAGGAACTCCAGAAATCCCCTTCAATTCCAGAGTAAATCTTAGGGCTTTTTTCAGTGAAACAGGTTTTTAGTGAGGCACATCCTCCCTAACTACAAGTAGCCATGCATAATAAAAGCCATACAGAAGGGAAAGGGAAATAAATACTAAAGTACTACCAATTATATGCAATTAGTTGCATTGCCAATATCAATCATTGAAAAGTTACAAAACAGGCTTTAAGATAACAATATTTAATATATGTGTAGAATCCTGTTTATGCACTTACTAAATTTGAGTGTTTGGTTTTCTCCCAGAGTTTTCCTAAGCAAACAGCTGTTAGCAACGTCAGCATTAATTTGGGGGGAAAAAAAAAATCAATGCTTTTATATTGACTACACAGTGTAGAGCAGATTTTTAAAAAAGTTTTCAATTAAGTTCTTCTTTGAAGACTCTGAACTTAAACTGTCCTAGCATAAGATGGTAGGTTCTCTGCTTAAAGGACAGGAATAAATGTCTAGCTTTTACCATGTTGATGAAAAATATGGAAGTACTTTCTAGCTAAATTCTGTCCAGAGTACTCATAAATGATAAGAAAATGGCAGTATGAATGAATCCCTACTGCAGCCACACATTAGATAACAGCACTACATTTAACACTAAGGAATATAAGGTTACAATGGATTCAGAGGAAGAAACCCAAGGAAAAACAGATCAGAATTATCAGAACGATAACATAGTTTCTTACCAAGTCTTAGTTTATTACACTCTGACTCTCCAGCTTGGAAAGCAAGACCTGTAAAGAATTACAAGAAGAAGGTGAATAAAGAAGAACTAGAGGGTATCTAGTGAAACGATAAGTACTAGGTTTAAAAGTAAGAAAAAGAAATGCTGCATAACCTTTTTGTGAAATTCATTGATGCAGGTTTTATGGGGCCAAAAGTGCAAGGGGGTTAAAACACCTTAGACGAATTTATGGAATTAAACTCTTCGTGTGGTTACTAGCCACGACATGACCTCAGTGCAAGTTTCTGCTCAGAAAATCATTAAACCATTGATTTCTTAGATGTCTAAGGGAAAACACAGCAGTACCATGCTCTATTTCCCCTACCAGTTAGGTTCTGAGAGTTTGCCATTGAGCACTGTCAGACACTGAATGCTGGATCTTCTAGATCTTATCCAACAAAGACATTCTCTGGTTATGTTCATATGAGAATTTCCTGAAGAAATGAAAACTGGTATTTTCACGTAGCCACATGATTCCAGGAAACAGAAATTTTGAATAAACATAAGTATTAGGAGTTTCTTCATAAAGTCACAAGATATGGAGATGTCCATGTAATGACCTGGAGAATCTGTATATAATGAAAAATTCCAATTTATTTTATTGAACTACTATGCCATAGTTTTATCTTAAAAGCTTTAGAATTGGCTATTTTTCATCATGGCTCTGCCATGTATCCAACTAATGAGAAACAATCAAAACTAATTTTCAAGCAATGGAATGGCTGAAACCACTTATTTCCAGCCTTTCTGAAGGATTTGAAAGAGAACATGAGCTAACAGGACTGCTTTTAAACCACACAGTTTGAAAGACTGCAGGGTCACTCGAAGGTAACTTGCAGACAGACAAAGGATGCTGGGGCAGAACAGATGGGCATACTTCCAAAGCAGAATGGTTCTGTTTAACGGCAAGATCAGATGAAAGAAACAAAAAATAGATATACAGAAGGCAAATTCTACAATTCAGGGAAAAGCTTATGAGGGCAGGATAGGAAAGACAAAAATTTCTGCAGAGATACTCTTACCTGAAAGCAGAGGACAAGCAAGACTGAGGAGGTAAAGAAACACCTGTATATTTGTCATTGCTGTCTGTCCAAGTATAGAGTGACTGATTACAAACTCTTCATAAAATTATTGTTGTCTTCCTGCTATATATGCGCAGGAAGTGAAAAACTGGAGCCTGGAAAGTTGGAGCTTGAGGTATTCACTTTAATGGGAAGCTTGGCAAGCCAAAGCTGCTCTTGCAGGCTTATGGCAGGTGGCCATCAAGAACCCATTTTTGTAAAGGGATTAAAGATGAAAAGCAGATGCCTAGGATACATGTCAGAGATGTCAAGGAAAGACACAGAGCTGCAGATTACTCAGACTGAGGGAAGCTTAAAGGCAACCTGATCCAAAAGGCAAGGACCCAACCACGAACTGTGTAATGGGATGAGCTTTAGTAGGACTGAGTTAGAATCAGTGAAATAAAGAATTGAACAGGGGAGAGCAGAAAGCTTGGAGGACTAAAAGTTCGGCCTCCTGTTTGTATGCAGCACGACACACTGCAGCGCTGATCTCCTCTAGCCCACAGACAGAAAGAGAAAATCCAAGCCTCTATTGACCGTTCCTGTGGTCACCTTGGGTGTGCATGGCCAAAGGCTAGAGCACCCTCCCTTCTGGCTTCTACTAGGCATGGAGTGACTGCTGGAGAGCATTCACTTTTCTCATGCTCACTGTACATCTGCATTTTCAAGTTAATGCAGGAAAAAGCTCCCTTTGCAGATCATCTGCTCTACAATGAATTTTACCTTGGGGTAAACAAATGTGGTTTTATTGCTCTAACATTTAAAGTGATGTTCTGTGACGTATATAATGTTCATACATTTTACTTGTAGCATGTACTGAATAACTGATGTTCTGGGGGAAAGATCTACAACTCAATCCAAATCTGCTGCTCCAGTTGACAGTTTTTTTTGTCAGCTTTTCTAACCTGAAGCATCTTCTGAATAAGCTGATATTCTAGAATATCTTTAAAGCTTCATTTCTACACAGACCATCATTTCCACATGCTCATGTATGAGGGCAACTTAGTTTCATCCTCTGTACATTCTAGATCAACATGAACATGTAATGCTCATGTTGTAACAGTGGTGGTCTAAGGGTGTAAGCGAGAGCTGACAGAGCTGGGAGAAGCAGGGACCTTCCAAGCACAAAACCTTGAATGGTCTCTATTTTTCTAAATAGTGGGTCTAATCAAAGGTGCTGCCTCTGCAAATCTCACTTCGCATATCACAGACCTGCACACTGTTACTTTTAAAAAGCAACATTGCCTATATAAAACACTTATGTATTTTCATGCTCTTTTTCACTGTCAGAAAAAGATGAAACCATAAATAATATTTTAGATCTACACTAATATCATTAAATATATTTACTTCATTTTATGAAGTTACTAGAAAGTCTTTATTTAATTTTATCTAATTATCACATAAATGCAGGAACATTAAGTGGGCTGATGTCAGCAATCAGGACTGCTTGTTACACAACATCAGTAACAGGGGCTCAGGTATGAAACAACTGTAATTATAGGTATTTAGCCAAAATGTATGTCAGTTCTAACTGATTAGCTGTGTAAGTCTTTATAAGCAATTGAAATACTTTACAAATAAAAATTGCAAACTTAGGAACCAGCAATATAAACATAATACAGAAGTTTGATTGATTGTACAAGGACACTCAATTGTCTATCTTTTTCTTTACTTTTGCTGATCATTGCAAGCTTCTTCCTTCTTAGAATTCCCTTATTGGATATTTTTGTCCTCCTCTTTTTTGTCTTTAGTTTGTTTGGTTTGAGATTAACATAATGCCTAAAGAAAGACAAGTTACAAAAACCAGCATACATAAACAGCATACATCTATCTTGCATGTCCGTTAAAACTTGATTCTAGCACAGCAGACACAAAAAAATGTCTCAAAAATATTTCATCATGTTTCATCAAGCTTGATGGTACAATTAGACAGTACTTTTCAATGGACTCATCAACACATGCATCATTCTGTCAAGTGTTGTGTCGCTGGGGCATTTATCTATTCAACACCTTGTTGTGGCTATTGCAGCTGACTTAGCTGTCTTGTCAGGGTGAAAATAAACCTTATTTAAGGTCACTTTTGTTTAAATGATTCTTCTTTTTCTTGTATCAACTGTTGCTTCTAAATAAGGGATACAAAAGTACAAACAAGGTGCAAAGAGATATAGGCCATACCAGACTGATATAGGTATACTGGTGTAGTATCAAATACTGACTTCCATAAAAACTGGACACATATCAGCTATGAGGCATTAACTGAGCTATAGAAAAATGCTTTCCTCTGGAAGACACATGAAAAATCTCTTTTGGTTAATGCTAGTTACGTCACATTTTATAAACCCCTGAATTATTGCATGTCACATAGGCCTCCCAAGAAGAGTCCTGCAGCAGATCTCTGCAAGTACTTGTATTGTACCATACATAAAAATCTCAAACATAAAGCCCAGTTTCCTGCACTTTGGCTTATTTCTGCATGTGCAGCAGAGCAGGCTTTTACTTTCAGCAGCTTTGCTGAAACACATAACTGCTTTGCACTTGTAATAGTCTACCTAGCATTACACTAAGAAGAATGAGTTAAAACGGCTGCAGTCTGTGGCCATAGTGAATATCACTAATTTGTACCTAATTTGTAATTAAGCAGAGCATGAAAATCATCATCACACACTGCTCCTCTACATCATCACTTACTATCTTTTACCCACAGAGAAAGAATATTCAGCCCAACTTGTAGGTTTTGTTCCTTATATTTGTTTATAACTTGTTCAAAATATTAATTTAGGGTTATGACAGATAGGGCTATGTGCAGGTGCTGAAAGTTTGCTGTCAGATGCCACTGGCACAGCCAAAATTGAACCACAGACCATTCATGTGAAAGTATTAAGTTGCCTGACCTGCAGTGAGCTGTCACAAATTTAAGTATGACAAAAAAGCATGACTCACTGCTATGTGCAGTTCTGTAAAGCCCTTACTAGAGGAAAACATGTGACTTTGCACTTGCTGAAGCAGGGCCACTAGAGTTTACAGCTGCTGTCAGCCCTCAAAGCTCTTGCTCTTCACAAACAACAGTGCTTTATGCATGAAGACTGTCTCAAGAGCAAGACAGAGGAGCTCTGATGGAGCCATATTCCATTGAAAGGTGCTATTTTATCAGTTCACTTCAGAGGAAAAATTCTGCTTTATCATTTACAGGACATCTCTTAAGCACATGAAATAGCAGGAGCTGGGATTGCAGGAGGATGGATAGTGCTGCCCAGACTACCTGCATCCAACAGATCCCTGCCCCCAGTAGTCCCCTCCCTCCCCATCATTTAGCTTTAGTTTCCTGCTGTTACTAGTCCTCCTCCCTCGTACCATGATCTTAGCACCACTTGTGTTGCCAGGACAGTGGTAAAGACCTGATGCCAGGCTTTGAGGAAAAGGAGAAAGGAAGAGAATATGTGGATTGAGAAAAGCGGACAGAAGAGGCATCAGATGTGTTGCAACTGCACACTGCCTTCATTTACAGCAGGCTTTGTTGCTCCTCTTGAGGGCATGTATTTTACAGGGGCACAGCCTGAGGTACCCATTGACCATCTTTTCAGGAAGCCACAGTGAAAATCTTCTCTCCATCAGTTGTGTTGACACTGGACCTCAGCCCTTCATCACTGCAAAGGAGGCAGGAACAGACTATTATGAGCATGGATGGAAGAACAGGCAGGAGATACACTGCATGCCCCAGTAAAAAACCTCACTCCTGGTGTATTAAGCGGAGTTTAATTATGTTACACCTGAGTTTTTGCTCTCCCCTCTTTTTAAAGTCCATCAAATAGGAAGAGATTAATGGGTTAAAAATATCCTGGTAAACCTTAGAAATTATCTGGTTCATAAATCATGTCGCTACAGTAACACTGTGCCTTTCTTACAGGCCAAAGGCACGTTCACTGCAGGGCTGGCCCCGAGGATGCTCTCCTGGCACCGCCAGGTGTGGAGAAGTAGTACAAGGCTGAATGAAGGGAAATTCATATGACTGCACACACCCTCCCAGCAGCTCAGACCAAAAGTGAGTGTCCCAGGAACACTGAACTAGAACAAGCTTTAGTCTCCTCCAGTGCTCTCTCCTAGCCCTGGATAGTGACTCAAGCCCACACTGCACACTCAGTTTAGTAAGTGATAGGATGTGTTGGGAGGGGACACTCTGCTCTGCAGGACGCTGGAAGTTTGGAGCTCTGTTAATCAGCTTGATCAGCTCAAAGATGGCTGGCACCCCTGCACATGTCCCTCATCCTCCTCGAGGCTGGGCAGTGGTGCCCCAAAGGCAGTTGCCCTTGCCGGGGGTAGCAAATTGGTCACTGTGAGGTGCTGCTCTGCCTGAGACAGGGCAACGGTGCCCTGCAGGTGTGTGTCCTGCCTCAGGCAGCAAAATGTGGTGGCTGTTGTGTGGTGGCTGTTGTGTGGTGGCTGCTGTGGGGTGGCTGCTGTGTGGCACTGCCCGAGGCAGGCCCCTGGCAGCCCACAGGCCCCGCGCCAAGGAGAAGGCACCCATGGGGGGGGAAGTGAAATGGCGGCCGTGAGGTGTTGCCCTGCCTCGCCAGCAGAATGGCGCCTGTCGGGCCGCACTAAGGTGACAACGCCGTCCCCGCGGAGGAACGTGTCCGGGGCCGGCCGCAGGCCCGGTGGCGGCCGGAGAGCGCGGTAGTACCGCAGCCGGGGCACTGCACAGGGCTGTTTGGCTCCGCGGCTGCGCTTTCCGTTCCTTCACAGTTAAAANGACGGCCCCGCGCAGGGGCGGCGGAGGCGGCGGGGAGTGGGCCCGCCTCGGCTTCCCCGAAGCACTCGAAAGATACTTTAAAGGCGGTGAAGAGACACTTCGCGGAGCTGATCCATTAATGTCGCTTTATTAACAGCTTGACACGAGAAATACAAAATTTTCGGGGCGATAAGTTTATGTTTGTTTGTTTTCTGCTCACAATGAACCAAAAGAAATTGCCGCTCTCGGGAAGTGCCAGGCGGGGGGGGGCGGTGTTGTGGGGTGGAAGCGGGAGGCACGGGGACGCGCCGAGCCGCCAGCGGTAATGGAAGGTTCTGTTTGTTTCCATGATTACAGCCGTAAATAATAANGTTTTGTTTTTTTCAATGTTTCAACCTGTAAAAAAAAAAAATAAAAAAAAAAAAAAAAAAAAAAAAAAAAAAAAACAAACCGACAATTTCGGGTGCTTTCATTCTCCGTGCCCGGGCGGTTTCCCCGGCGGCGCGCTGCCCCCGGCCGTGCTCCCCCGCGCGCCGCCGCCGCCGCCGTTGAATTTCAGGAGGATCTGGCGCCAAAGCCCCGGCACTGCAGCCCGAGCCAAAGCCCCGGCACTGCAGCCCGAGCCAAAGCCCGGCACTGCATCCCGCGCCGCCCGCTCCCGCCCGGGGCCGGGGCTCCGTGCCCCCGAGGCGGGCGCACCTGGCGCTGCTCCCACAGTCAGTCGCGCCCTCCTCCTCCTCCCTAAACATCCCTCTCTCCGGAGTTGCAGCTCCATCCCTTTTTTAAGCCGTGTCCTACTTTGTTTGGCAGGTGAACAAGGCTGAAAATGGATATTACAGCTTTTTATGATATAATATCTCTCTAATTGGTGCTTCATAGGGCCGTGTCTGAATTCTTTTCAATTAAGCCCTAAACTACAGTAACTGTTTCTCTCGGTACATGCTGGAAAAGCCATTCACGAGAGAGGCGACTGGTACTGCACAGTTTCAAAGTACCTTTAATGTGTCAAAAATGTTTTGTGAAGAAAGCAACACTGTAAATGCAATCACCTACATTGGTGTCCCCATTGTTAAGCGTGAGCCAAAGTATTGCTAATTGTCCTGCGTTTTAGCTGGGTTTTTAGAGCATTATGTAGTAAGTACACCGAAGGGTCAATTTGTGAAGTGAAATACTTAGCATGCAAAGCGTAATACAAGATGCTGTGTAATACTTGACCTCTCAGCATAATAAATGTAGCAGTGAAACGCTGTGCATTCAGGATTCGCTGAATAGAGCCTCCGCAGAGGAACAAAACCAGAAAATGTTCTCTTCATTCCTCTTTTTTTTTTTTTTTCACTAAGCGAAAATTATTCTTTATAATGGCCATTGCAGCAATTAGCCAGCATTTGGGGAGAATAAATGTGCAGAAATAGCAATTTCTTATTTTAAATGAGATTTTTGTATGGAGCCTGCAAATTACTTGGAGGTATATGAGTAATTGTTGCCTTAGTTTTATGCTACAGAATAGGGTGTGGGTGGGTATAAAGATTTCCTATTTGCAGTTAAATGTTTAGACATTTTATTATTTTAATTTCACTCAGTCTGTCTCGATTGACCCTGCTTTCCCCACTGATCATTTCATGTATGCCAGGAAGCAAGTACTCAGATAATGGAAGCTTTCCAATTAGAGCTGTATGGTTTGTGCGTGTGTGTGTGTGTGTGTGTGTGTGTGTGTGTGTGTGTTGGGGGCGTGATGGGGGGTGGCGA